>JAQMYI010000005.1:1471335-1486335 GCA_030014275.1 Clariallabes melas | reverse complement strand
TAACTTAAAGTGTGATGCTCCCACCACCATGCTTTACTGTGTGGTATGGGAGGCGATTCTAGAAATTGTTGAACTATGGAAAAAATTATATAAATGAATAATATTAATAATAATAAAAACAATTATGGGGACACACCATGTCCTACAGACATGTCTACCATGGACTACAACAACCACCGTGCTTTGTATTTTGTCTCTGATCTCACCAAACCTGCCTTAGTATTCACATGCTCCTTTTTTTCGATCGTCCTTTGCTTTCTGGTTCTAGTTGTTCTGACCACATGAGGTGATCACAAACCCCATGACAGCCAGTACCCCCCCCTGCACATCTCCAAATATGCCGGAAAAACTTCACTGTGTCAAGGCTTTCTGTACTTTGCTATAAAGGGATGGCTTTCAAAGCAGCACAAAAAATAGCCTTGTTTATGAATCGTCTCACTGACAAGGCTCTTTGCTGGGTGACTGCGGTCCTCAGTCTGTCTTCAGGGCAGAGAGTTGTTGTCATCTCTTGACGCTTCATAGAGCTTTTCAAATGAGTGTTTGATCATTCCGAAGAGGGCAGAGAAACTGGCAAGAAGCTTCTCACAGTGACACGGGGGCAACGAAACACAGAAAAATATGCACCAATCAAAATAATAATCATCAAAAAATCTATGCAGAACATGCAGCTAGGTTGAAACATGTTAGAACCAACAGAGCAAGAAAAGCAGAGACAAGAGAGCGACTCTGAAACTGATCAGAGTCTGTGGCCGACCTGATCACTTTTCGGCATAATTCAATATTCATAAAAGGTGAAGATTCCGTCACCATAAACAGAGTGTTCCATCAGTACCCCTGCAGTGAGTCTTACTCGTTTTTGTAATGGTTAGTCCTTTACTCTGAATGTTCAGAAAAAGCACTCAGAGAGTGTTTTCATCCTGTCAGAGATCAAGATACCATTATCATTCTCTACACTCCCACTTTGCAACACCAATATTCTCTCAAGATCCCTGCCATCCACAGGGGACCAGTCAGAGCAGAAACTGTTACAAGCTGCACCCAACCACTTACATTCCAGGTCACCACCCTGCCCAGGGGCGACTACATCTTATTCCTGATTACAACCACAACCACTTATCCTAGACTTTCCTTGGATGCATCTCCATGGACCTTAAATCTGTTCCGAAAAGAAAAGTGGAAAAAAAAAAAGAGAGGGTGGACTTTGTCCATGCATAGACTACCAGGGCCTCCACCAAATCAGAGTCAAATATCATTAGAAAAGGAGACAAGTGGAAGATGGCCTTCAGCAACCCATCCGTCCACGTAGAGTGAATACATACTCACCTAGGAGGTAGGCATTCATATAGAAAGATGACATTTCTGTCATTTGAAGCTAATATGAATATAACCTTTATATTAATTCCATCATAACATTCCAGGAATCCACAACACGTACTACAGACATGGCCACCATGGACTATGTCATAATTGGTTATGATTCTACCTGATGGATTTGTTAATTGAGTCTGCTTCGTTAAATCATTTTACATAGTTAGTTGGGATTTGCCTGGAAGACCCCCTGGGGATACTGTGTGTTGTGAGGTGGTTGGCCCTGTCACCTCTAACCTCCAGGATCTGTTTTAGGCTTGTAGGCTGATTGGTGTTTCTAAATTGCCAGTAGTCTGCGAGTGTGTGCTGGTACCCTGTGATGGGTTGGCACTTCACCTACAATGTCACACCTTAAATAGTCTCCAGACTCCCTTTATTTAACTTTATACAGAACAAGCTGTATGGAAAATGGATGGAGAGAAATTGGAATTCTTTCTCATGAGAAACATTCTGTTCTATGGTTCAACCTCGAATCTATAAGGTTTCCCCTGGATGAATTCTTTTCCCCTTAATTGGTCTAAATTGATGCAGTGGTGTGATTGTGTAGCACTGTAAAACCCTTTGTTAGGTTGTACTTCAATTAATCATCGTTTGCTCAGTTAACAAACCTAGAGATAATCTTTAGAAGGTCAGTAAAGCTAACGTTATTTACACCTACAGCTCATGACTCACCCTGAACGCGTCACTGTTCTGTCCTCTAGCTCTTGATATAAGTGCTCCGTGTGCTTCTGTTATAATAGACTCACAGCAAACATACAGTAATATAGTGTATTTTCCTGCTCGGCCGCATTCATTTTACACGTGGCCTGTCAAGGAATTTATATATATTTAATTATTTTCCCCGCAAGACCTTGAAAGGTGCCATCATGTGCTAAGCAGATGCTTCAGAACGTGCGTTTACTGCCAAAGTGATCAGTCTCTAAATCACCACACGGCCTCGCAGCTGTAAACATGCCCACGTTTGGAGCTTGTTAGCAGAATTTCAGGCTGATCTACAGGTGTGTATGCATAATCATTGTGCTCAGAGCAAATCCCCATAGTGCAGACAGACAGCTTGAATAAAAATGCTTCAAATGTTAAATATTTCCCTTTTTTTTTTTTTTTTTACATATAATTATTTGTCTCTCTTTAAGACATATTCAATGATGACTTATTAATGAGTAATACATTAATCAAGGGATACATCTTAATAGACCCCAAAGACTTTCACTGGTGTTAAGGTCAGGTGTTGGCCATGCATATGTGTGCATGAGATTCCTCATCCTCCCAGAATGAATCTTGGCGTTTTCACCCTGGAATATGTCCATAGCATCAGAGAAGAGAAATTCATTACATTCAGGTCGTCAACTGACTTTATTTTACTGCCACATAACGTTGCTGAGTCTAGACCTGAGCAACTGAAGCGACACCAGATCATAACCCCGCCTCCAGAGGCTTGTACAGTGGACACTATGCATGATGGGTGCATCGCCTCATGCGCTTCCCTTCTTACCCTGACACACCCTGGAATAGGGTCGACCTGGACTCATCAGGTCACATGACCTTTTTCCATCGCTCCAAAGTCCAATCTTTATGCTCCCCAGCAAACCGAAGCCCCTTTCCTAATTTGTCTCATTAATGAGTGGTTTCTTATGGACACACATCTGTTTAGTCCCAATCCTGTGAGTTCTCATCACATTTTGTTTATATGGAAATACGCTTAAATAGTCGATTTATTGGCCTGCATTTAAATGCTGGCTGAAATGTCACATAATAAGATGTAATATACTCGCTCACGCACTCACCATCTATACCACTTTATCCTGTACTCAGGGTCGTGGGGGGGCCTGAAACCTATCCCAGGAGACTTGGGGCACAAGGTGGGATACACCCGCCGATGCCAATCCATAAACAGGGCACACATACATACTCACACACTACGGGCAATTTTTAAGAATGCCAATTAGCCTAACCTGCATGTCTTTGGACTGTGGGAGGAAACCCACCAAGCATGTGGAGAACATGCAAACTCCATGCACACAGAGACGGGAATCGAACATGGCCGGTAATCAAACCCAGACCCTGGAGGTGCAAGGCGACAGTGCTAACCACCAAGCCACCAAGCTGCTGATGTAATATACAACATTGTTTATTCTATATTAAAACAAATGATCATTGTTTTAAAGCTTTTTTCCCCTATAGAATTACATCAATTGCATTGGATTTTATATAAACAAGTCGCAGCTGGAGGTCTAGAGAGAGCTGATTGGCCGAGCTCTCTCAGAGGGGAGTGATGAGAGGTACTTAGTGCTCCCACATTAATCACGGCTCTACAGCCAATCGGGGCGTCTGTGAGCTCGCGCAAGCGGAAGGAGCGGATAGCGCTTTCCTCCGAGTGTGTTACTCCGCCCCCAACGGTGCGTGATCGAGCAGTTCGAAAAGATGCGGTCGGCTGGTGTCACGTGGTTCGGAGGAAACTCCTGACTGAGTGGTAGCCTTAATGTGGAGCCCCTTAGTGACGGGGAGGAGAAAATTAGGGAGAAAATCGGGGGGAAATCGAAAAAAAAAAAATACATCTCATTTACTCCATCATGCTAAGACAAGAAACACTCTGGAGGAGGTAGACCAATCCTGATCCAAGATCAACTTCTACAGGAACGATGTGAAGAGAAGAATATGCAGAATTAAAGGCTCGTCTTTTAAAACATCCTGTATGACGTCTCGTGTCAGGCATGATGGAGGCAGTGTGATGACATGGATATGCATGACTGCCAGTGGAGCTGAACTGGGTCAGTGGTGTTTACTGGTGATGCGACTGCTGCTAGAATTAGAGGGATGAATTCTGAAGTGTATTGAGGTCAATCAAATTCTGCAAACAAATGCATAATCACAGAAAACATACTGCAGAAGCGATCCAAGGCAAAGAAATTGAATGTTGTGCTGCTTTTCACTTTCGAAAGACAAAACCAGACAGGCAACAACAACAACAACAAGGGAAAAAAAAAAACTGTGACTGAAGAGAGGTAGAGTAAAAGTTTTTGCACTCAAGCGTCAAAAAATCATTTTACTATTTATAATTGTTAGTTTGTGCAACTACTTTTAAGCCCTTGAAAATGGAGGTACTTTGTTAAAAAAAAAAACTAAAAGGTAATGCAGTGTGTTTTTGTTAAAGACCTTAAAATTAAACCCGAAAGTCTGCACTTCAGTCACATCTCCATTACATCGGTTTCAAATCCATTGTGGTGATGTACAGAGGCAACAACAACAACAAAAGAAAGAGCTGGATTTGTCCAAATACTTATCGACCTGACTGTACTGTACTGTACTGTAGCTGAAGCTGAGATTTTGTCAGAGCTAGAATTTCACACAACAATGTTGGAATATCAAACTATTGATTTTTATTTTTAAAAAAAAGTGGTGTGAAAAAACTAAAACTTCGCAAACTACAAGAAAAAAAAAACACTCACAGAAAATGCCCCTTAATGTTTAGACTACACACACACACACTTCAGTTTTAAATCCAGATACAGCTACTTATAACGATATTTCAAGAACAAATCTCAAATCTACACAACTGAACTGTTAGCAGTGTTTAAATGTTAGCAGTAAGACTAGTTATAATGTGCTGGTTTACAGCTTAGACATCGGAGGCTGCCTTTGATCAAATATAGCTTTTTTTTTTTTTTTTTCCCCTTTAATCATGCATGAACAAGTATAGTCTCTTACTGGGAGAGTAAATGTGAGAAAGGGGTGTGTGTGTGTGTGTGTACATAAACTTATTGCGGTGGTGAAAGATTGCTTTGTCCTCCTCCAGATACGAACATGTTTCCAGGCAGACAGGACTTTGGGAGTGAGTCACACTGTAAACATTGCATCACTCTACCTGTGTAGGTCTTTGTTTTATTGTTCTCAGCTGGAGATTTAGCACCAGCTATCACACTGTCGCCACCATTGTGGGTAACCGGTCACATTCGGACAGCGGTGGGAGGTTGAGATCTTCACTGACGGTCTGCAGAATATCCCTGCTGACACAGTGTGTTTTTCTCTTAACGCCTCTCTCTCTCTCTCTCTCTCTCTTTTATTCTCTGTCTCGGCTCTTTCAATAGCCATCTTTGTATTCCCTGCCCACGCTGTTGCGGGAATCCCGCTCTTTTCCTGGTAACCGTTAACAGGCCGGGGTGATGATTTCACCGCGGCACACGCGCACGTCCCGCCCTCACCTCGGCTCCCCCCCGACCATCGATCCACAGAGAGAAACGCGTCCAGACGTCCAGACGCACAGAGGTCAGCGGGAAGTCGAGTTATTTTCGCCTCTGATGCTGAGTCTTCATGTTTCTACAGCCTCGTGTTCTCAATAAAGAAGCTCTGTAATGTGTTTGACCTCTGACGTAGACACACAGAGCAGACGTATTCATTAGACCAGGGACTGATTCCTCTCAGCACTGCTGTGTGTGTGTGTGTGTGTGTGTGTGTGTGTGTGTGTAAATCTGTAAAAATGACTTTACAATTTTGTTTTTTGTTTTTATATAAAAGCCATATAATCCTGATTTTATTTAGTTCTTTAGCATTCCTGTTTTGATCATTTATTTTTCTGTAATAAAGGTTAAATCACAGGAAGTTGCAAATGAAACATTTTATTTATTTGTGTATTCATGGATGAATGCCTTAATTTGTTCCTAACAATTAAACGGCAGCCGTACCAACTTCCTTAGGAGACAGTGGGAAAACTCTGATCCAAATCACGAATGTCAACAAACAGCAGAATTCGGAGGAACTGGGAGATTTGTACGCACCCGTTTATCATAGGAATATGCGCGACCGAGGTTTTAGAAGTCACTATAATACTTAGACATTGCTAGAAAGGTAAAGAGAGCTTACGGTACATAACTTTTTTCCACCTGATGTCATGACGTAAGACACGCCCACTTCTGCGCGGCGAAAGGGAAGTTACTTACCAACGCGAGCACCGATCCCCAAATTCAAAACCGATCACAGAAGCACGTTCAGCAAGAAAACACATCTGAGAACACGAGGTCATCTTAAACAACACTTATTAACCGCTTGTAAGTCGTTCCGGGTCGCCTCTAAACCATCACAAGGTCGAATCTCGAATCCTTCTCTAACCCCTGATCAAGGGCACTTACTCAGTGTGTGGAACAAGGGATTGTACCCCCTACATACTGTAGCACTCTAGCTTTCCATTTAACACTATTTGGGATTCGACCACAAAACAGTTAGTTATTAATAAGGAAGCTTGAAGTTTCAGTATTAGCTAACGTTACCTGCACGTCATTTTATTAAGTGTAAAACGCAGCGTATTCCACAGTTTAGTCCCATTTGCAACAGTAGCACCGAATGAGCTAGCGTTAATGCTAATGCTAGCAAACGCCACCAGATCCAGGAGAAATCACAAATTCTGCTCATTTAAATCCTTATTAGCGTCTTCATCAATTTTCACAGTCGTGTTTCTCTTTTGGATAAGTTTAGAAGTTTACCACGAAATACGGCACATGAAAATAATCAGCAGAACAGAAGGTTCTAGAAGGCGAGGTTACCGTTAATTTTTGACTCTGATTGCACAGATCAACGGAAATACGCGGCAGCCTAATGTCGGTTTAACGGTACGTCTGTCGTCCGCTTTCGTGACTGATGTCATGGTAGTCAGTTGAAACAACTCCATAAAGTGTATACAAAGAAATCATAAAAATATCAGACATGTCAAATTCCTGCGTTATAAGCGAAATAAACCACGCTAGGATGTGCTGATTTAGGAAAATCATTAACATCTGGATTCCAAACAAGATGCTTTTTTTTTCTCCCAAGCAACTATGCATTTATAAATGAAATAAGCTTCAAGTTTAGACAAACAATATAAAATTTATATTTATTTCAAGGATAAAAAATTGTGATGATTTTGTTGCTAAGTGAAGTGATTGTGTGTTTGTCTTTATTTCCGAATCCACATTTATTTATTTTTTTATTTTTTTAGGTTTCTTAAATCATGTTTTAATTTCCCAGTCATTTCTTTGAGCAACACACCCAGAGATTACAGAAAAAAAAGAAGCCTATCTGCCCTCTTCCCCATACATGATCTCATAGACGCCCACGTTTAGCTTTTTTTAAAAATAATCTTCTGCACAGGAGTGTAACCTCTTTGTGCAATGCGTCTTTGAAATCTGTTCTTCATCTTCGGTGTTTAGAAGAGCATTAGGGTGTTTCAGTAAGGCGAACTCCTCAGCGTTCATCTTTCAAAATCTCATAATAACGTGCCTTATCGATGCAATCACGTCGGGTTTTTTTTTATTTTTATCGTAAGACGCTGTCCAGAAGCTGACTCCTCTTATACGGAGACATGAACTTTCTCATGACCGATCCTCCCACGTGGAATCTTGCTGATTTCATTAGAAGGGATGATAACATTGCAGCTCGCGGGTCACACTGGAGTTAGGTATGAGAATCTTGAATCATAAAGTCATTGCTTAAAAAGGCAATGCATTAGGAATAAGCACAGTTCAGTAAGAAGAGGAAAAAAAAAAGGAAAAGAAAAGAAAAACCCTCCAAACACACCTGTGTACAGGGTTGGGGGATTTCCCAAAGTCTGGTGGTAAAGATGACTGGAATCTGTTCAGAGAGTTGGCCTTCACGCAACCCTCTCCGTTATCATCAGGGCACCATCATGCCCTGGAATGATCACATCTGTAATGATGGAGGCTCCGAGCCCTGAGGCCAGCGCTTTACCACCAGAGTAGCTGTTAAGTGAAAAGATACAGGACCTTTAATCTACAAAAAAGCTTCTAAACACAATGTGATAGAGGCAAAGATTCAGGTGTGTGTGTGTGTGTGTGCGTGCGTGCAGCATGTAGCATCCTAATAAAGTGTTTTTTTTTTTTTTTCTTCTCTCTGTTTCTCTCTCTCTCCTTGGCAGACTCGCACCATTTCCTGACCATTATTCTCTGTATGCAGCTGAGCCTCTGTCATCTCTCTTAACATTCTTTCGCAGGCATTTCAATTACATCTATCAATTTCAGCTGCATACTCGGAATCGTGCGCTTAATAAGTTACACAATGTCCGCCTGAACGGATGTCCAGTCCGCTCGAATCAAACTTATTAAAGTTTGCATAACCAACTGTGGCATGGAAACAAGGGAAGTTTCACCATCTAAACAGGTGTTAGGAGTTAAAATGTGTTTGTTTTTAGTCTGGGTTTGACTTTGAACTTTACACAATACTGAACAAGACTGAGTAATAATAAATCTGTGGACTAAATTGCACTCAGAAATACTGAAATAGGTGTGAGAGTGGTTAGCATGCTCTCATAACTCAATAACTGCTCCGCTTTGGATGGAGGACGTCATGTCTACTGCAGAGGTCTTTCCAGCCTGATAAGAACCTCGGGAACTGAACCACCACTTATCTGACTCTGACTCTGGCTTCACTAGTATCTGGAAAAAAAAATGACTCTCGATAAAGCATTATGAGCTGCTACCAGGATTTAAAACTTATCAGAGTGAGATTGCATAGTGACATTTATCCTCCTTTACTGTATTACCATCTTATCTTCTCTTCCTAAGTCAGATCTGTTGTCCGGTGCAATTTATTTTAAGGTCTTTGCGAGCCTTCACGCACCAGCGAGCGATCACCCCTCGGAAATCTGGAGCACAGAATCAGGCCACGAGGAGAGAGGGGACGGCGGATCCGCCGGGTGAAACGAGGTGCATCGGTTTTGCCCCGTGCACCGGTAAATTTACATACCTGTTTCCTCGTCAGGAAAGCTCATGCAAATCAGGGATCACTTATGCAAATGAGGTCAGGCCGTAGGAGGAGAGGGTCGGCGAAACGAGAGAGAAAGCAGACTGCGTTAGCGAGAACCACGTCTCCGCTCGCACACGTTCTCAGAAAGACACCCACTCAGTTCTCACTTCCACACACACGTCCCCAACCCTAATGCCTGGACGTGGAATAACAATCCTGGGTTTATGGGTTTTTTATTTATTTATTTTTTTAAGTCTTGTACTTAATTGTTGCATTCCAAACCATTGTGGAGAAATTGGCATCGAAACAAGATTGTGTTTATCTCCCGCATGAGTGAATAGCTGCCTTCCTCTCTCTTCCAGTAATCTCAACAACCTATTTTTCTTATCCTATCGGCTCCATTGTTAAAAGGTTTCAGCAGAAACGAGGATGGATTACACTTTTGGTTGTGAACAGAGCCGAGACATGAAGGGTCTGAAGATGAAAGAATTTTTTAGGATATCCTGCAGGACAGCTATGTTCCCCTTAATTTTATTTCAAACACAGGTCTCAGAGGTCTCCCAAAGTGTGTGTGTGTGTGTGTGTGTGTGTGTGTGTGTGTTAATACTCCAGCTGAAATACCCCTTAGATGATGCTTTTCTTTTCTTTTTTTTGTTCTTTAAATTCTCAAACTTTAACATGTATTTCACTCCTCTTCCAAACACGCCATTTCAGTGTCTATTTAAATTAGCTACAGTTGAGTCACACCCCCCAAAGAACAGCAGAGCTGAGCAACAGGTTGGGGGAGGGGATGTTCTTGTATGAGGTCACAACGAGGGAATTGTAATTGGCCGAGAAAAAAAAGAGGATGTGGAAATCCCTGATAAAGCAGACAAAGAGTTCAAGACACAAGACAAGACAAGACAAGACCAGGGAAGATTGCATTAGACGTTTTTTAAGAATGGCTGGTCCGAAAAGTCAGCTTTTAAGAGCCCGGGTGAGTGAGACCTACAGCTGGCGGTAATATAACCTACTGGATTCAAACCATTGTTAACCAAGAACAAAGAAAAAGGAAATGAAGAAGTATAACAAGTCAATGCAAAAATGTGAAAATGACAAAAAAAATCAGGGAACGTGTTTTCTCGCATTTCTCGTATGTACACGCACACACTGAACTTAAATGTGAGATTGTAATGATGGGTGACTAGTTTACCACGTGAGATTGACGTGTCTAGTACATTTAATACTCCAGATGAAGTCCATTATCCGAGACACGTTTTCCCGGAGTTGAACATCTTTTCTGGAAACAAGTGCGTCAAATCACAACCAGTTTTCAAATCCCATCACACAGACTTACTGATGCACTTCTGCGTTACATTGTGATTAGCAGAAATCTATAAAAACATTTTTACAAAATCAAAGAACAAAACTCATGACTGTTTTTCCTGAAATACAATATGATCATTTTCCCCAGTTAGGTTCTGGTTGTAAAAGTTTGAAAATCTCAGAAATTGTCCGGAAAAGCTGAACATCAGATGAACGTAGGTAGTAATTAAGCTCTGTCTGCAATTTGGTGTCATTTTAAAGTTTATTATATTAGCAGGTTCTGTTTGGTGTGATATCCCTCCAGCCAGTTTCCAATTCATTCAGTATTAAATGACTGATGAGCGAACCAGAGCTAAGAATGGCAACTGAAAACTTCCCGAGAAGTCATGAGGAAGAAACCAGATTCGAAAGGGAACAAGTTTTGGGTTTTGCCAGTTATTTTTATTATAGATTTAATTACTCAGCAATAATGGCAGTGTATTGTAAAGGTACACAGAGGTAGTAAGCGTGAAAGAATGTTCAGTAATCACATTATTGTAAATAAGAGTCATGGAATGAGTGAAGTACAGTCATTATGATTATAGCAGCAGCTCTGTGTATAAATCCTACAGGATGCAAGTGAATTGTTTTTAGAACGGACAAATCTTTAATTGGTTCATTTGATTGACTTATTGATTGATTTTGTAACCCATATATTTACTGAAGTATTCCTTCGTGGTCTGGAATGCCTTGTTGTGGTAAACTGTGTCTGAGATTTCTGGTGTACATATTCATTGACATCCAGTATTCAGATAAGAAATCCCATTTTTAAAATATTTCTTTAAAGCCATGGCCTTGTTTTATTTTTCTATAGTGAGTTTTTCCATTTAGTACTGCAGTGTTTTATAAATGTATAAATATTTAAACTTGGCTGAAACTGAGACTACATCGAAGAAGTCTTTTATTATAATTGTTTTAATAATAATTTTTACTCTTATATTACTTTTATTGGAAAGGTCTGTTTTTACTTTAATTTAGTGCAATTTATTTCATTTCACCGTATTCAGTACCGTGTATGGTTGTGTAGTACGTGACAAAATTTGACTTTGGTGTGTTGTCATGTAGCACCTGGTGGCCTGGGACGCCAGCGACCCCGAGTGCCTGCTGCAGTTGGTGAAGGAGCTCCTGCAGCAGTACCACCAGTACCAGTGCCAGAGACTGAGAGACAGCTCACGACTCCTCTTCGAGTACGACAGCCTGCTCGAGGACCCCAACTACGGCCGGAGCATGGAGATCTACGCCGGGCGCAAGAACAGCTGGGTAACAGGTTTAACACTACTAAAAAAATCAAGGGCATCATGGGGTAGTGGGTTCTTGGGACAGTTTTATATCTGAGTGACAAGAATATTGTGCTGAAGGACGGAAAAATGCCTAGTGACAAAAGAATTATCTGTTGTTCAAAGGAACTTGGGATTAAATTTCAAGAAAATGGAAAGAAATTAAAATAAAAAAACTTGGATGCATGTTTGTCTTTTATTAGCAACACGTATAAAACAAAATGATGTTCGCTTTCCTCCTCAAAACCTTATCCTGAACTGCTCAGTGTAATAGATTTAGCACACTGATATACAGTATATCCGTATGTTGATTGAGATAAACATGTTTGTTTGTGCCGTGAGCCCTCCCTGGGTCCCCGAGTTCAACAGATCATCGTGGTCACGAGTTGAGAGGGCGTTTTCTTTGGGGTTTTTTTTTTTCTTAGTCAGAGGTCATAAACGATGTCATTGACCTTTAGTCAAACGGAGAAAACTGACACCCGTGGAAGCCCCGCCCTCTTTCCGGTATCTCAGAGTGATCTTGTGTTATTTTGAGTTTTCTGCTTAAAAATTTAATGTAAACAGCAAAAAATAAAAAAAATTAAATACTGTATATACGGCAATGTTTAGACTAGTATATAGTGAACATTAGTTAAATTGTGGTTGAATTATTTAACCACTTTCAGTCTTTTTTTTGTGAAATGATCGAAAAGCACACTTAAATAAAACAGGAAAAAAAACAGTAAAGAAGAGTCAATATGCTAATGAGAAAGTGTAAATTAATGGCGTACAAAAACTTTTAAATCACAGTGTTTAAATCAGATTCCTCCTAAATGTACGATCTTGTCGTGGTAGAATTGCTAGTGTGACTACGTACAAAGTTTTATGGTTATTACCAGGTTGTCTGGGGGGAAAAGAGATATCGATTGACTGTTTCAGTCAAAAGTTTGTACACCCCTGCTAACTCTATGGTCGTTCCTGATGTTTATTTCTTTCTACACTGTAAAACAACGTTAAAGGTGTTTATCCAAAATCCACAATAATCTCCTTTGAACAGTTGATATTGAGATGTATATCTGCTACTTCTGCTCTGTAAAGCTTCATAACGGCTCTAATCTGAGGTGCTGGTTGATTGTTAATTGGTGATTTCTGAGGCTGGTGACTCTAAATGAACGTCTCCTCTGCAGCAGAGCTCAGTTTTGGTCTTGGTGTCTTGGGAAGGTCTTCATGAGGGACAGTTTCATCATCATGGAGCTCGATGGGTTTTACAAACAAACTCGACACAATACTGTTCTTGTGAGAACTGATCCAGAACAGCTGATCTTCATGAGTTAAAATAATGACTGACTGTTAGTGATGTTGTTATTTAATTACCAAATGCCATCTATAGTTATAGTTGTGAAAAAATCCAGTGTTGTAGAAAGTAGAAAATAAACCACTAAACAAAAAAGCAGTGAAGTAGGTGTGTCCAAGCTTTTGACTGGTACTGTGTGTGTGTGTGTGTGTGTGTGTGTGTGTGTGTGTAAGACTATATATTATATCCACTCTGTAGTGTTTATCCTGTGTAGAGTCACTAGGGGCCCGGAGCCTGACCCAGCGCTAACCATTTTGTCTCCGCGCTGCACATTAATGTAATTATCATTATTAAAACACATACAGAGGTGTTCAGTAACAAGACAATAATCAACACATTTAGCAGGTTTGATCTCCAGACCTGATCTGATTGAGGCAGGAGAGAAGGAGAACGTTGGGTTTTCAGATTTTAAAACAACTATATATCTAATTCCACAGACTGCTTTGGGACAGATTTATTACACAAACATTTGACTACAGTTATTTAATAATATATTTAATGAATAATTTAAACATGTTTTATTCATGTATTTAATAAATGATGTTTTGTCTTTGAATTAGAGCCATAAACGTCTTAGTTCCGGAACTTTACCCTGAAACGCTTTAGGGTGTTTTCACACTGGGAGCGTTTGTTCTGCACGAGTTCCCCCCCTGCCCCCTCCCCCTGCCCCTGCCCCCTCCCCCTGCAGATTTGTGCACACATTAATGTGTGTCTTTCACACGGGAAGCTGATTTATTGAACCTAACGCCACCCTGATGCTCTGTAACATCAAAATAATGTAATAAAATCAATTTCCTGTACACTGGTGAAAGATACACACTAAAGGTGTGACACGCCAGAGATGAGGAGGCATCGAGAGTCCGATAAAACCCTTTACACGGCTCTATAAACTCAGTAACGGTGTGCCTCATCACTATAAACATCTGGCTGTGGATTTTAATTGCTGTAATGAAAGTAAAAACAATTCTAGCTCTCATGACTCTGAGTTATTTATATCTGAAAGCTGTGCAGAAACTGTACGGAGGAGCTTCTGTAGAATAGATGTAGAGGACATCAGAGAATATAACACACAGAGGGGGGGCGTGGGCGGGGCAAACTTTTAACCTGATATCATTTATGGATTAATGATCAGAAAGAACAGCCGTGATTGGTCCACCTCACAGCGTCGCGTTTCTACCTGCTGCTTCTTCTTCTTCTTCTTCTTCTTCTCAGTTGCTTTGGAGAATTCTTCAAATCATTCTTAACATTTGCAAAACTGTAAGTGCATTTCTCAAAACTATGAGGAACAGCACAGCACCTGGATCTCCTGCACAACCCTGTAACTCACCCCGAACGCTCCGTCTGTATCTCTACAGTAGGTGGTTCTGTCGGTGAACATTGGCGTCAGAATCACACGTCCATGTGCCATTGTTTATGAACATGAAGTTTAACTCTGTAAGTGTTTTCTGATCAAAACTGCGACATTAATATTACAGTTTTTCTCGATTGCTAAAACACTAAACCCTATTGTCTGAACCAAATCCTCAGTTGCCTGAACCCACTTATTGAATCAGTCACTCTTTTGGCAAAACCATAAGCACTTTTCACTTGTTTAGACACATCTTGTCAACACATTGTCATTGTGATGCACCATAATGGTGAGCACAGGTGGCAAAAGTCAAACACAATTAAAGCTCAGGTGTCACCGACTGAACACAACAACTCAAAATTTATAACACTTGTGGCTAATGATGTGAGGGTACATATAAGCCAGAGCACTGGTTTGTGAGGCACTACAATGGATAGAAATCTAAGAAGAGGAGTTCGTGTGAGAGGACGTCGAGCAGGTCAAGTTGGTCGAGGTGGTCAGCGAGGACAAAGAACAGTAATATCAGATGAAATCAGAGCTACTGTGATTGACCATGTTCTTGTCCATGGTATGACAATGAGGGAGGCCGGACTAAGGGT
>JAQMYI010000005.1:1443734-1455898 GCA_030014275.1 Clariallabes melas | reverse complement strand
AGGGGATTATATAGAGACATAAAGGGAGTTTTTACTCTCAGGACTGTGTTCTGTTATTCTGTACAATCAAAAGTCCCACTTTGACTCGAACATTCCTGGTAATTGCATCAGTAGTAAATCTGTGATGATTTTCAGTATCAAAAACAATCAGATTAACAACACTGTGTCACTACAGATGACGTGAAAGTTAATTGCTCTCATTTTATATATTATTATTATTATTATTAATATTTTAAATAAAAAGTGCTATACAGGTTCTTCATTGGGTGAAGAGATTATCAGGAGTATATAACTAATTGCTTTTCTAAGGCCGTAAATGACTCAGTGGCATTTATGCAGAATTAACACTTTGATAAACTGCGTCTCGCTGCAAATAATCTCATGAATCATCCTGAAGCATTTCAAAAAAAAAAATTATAATAATGATGCAAACCATGCTCGCCGTACTATAACAGAGCTGAAGGATGATTACCGTCTCCTGATGCATACGCAGCGGTTCTCCGTGTCCTTATCAGGAACAGGAAGGTTTATGTTAGTGTGAACTCTCTCTCTCTCGAGTGCGCTGCAGGTTGTTTCGGGCTACAACCCTACGGAACACACACACCGGCGTATCGCTCTCGGCCGCGTTAACCGACCGACTCGTCCCGGCCCTGTGCGTGACTGCGTAGCATTTGATGCTCGTGCCAGTAGTTGTAATTTGCAGCCTGATTTTGCCCTGCAACAGTAAACACTTACTAAGGGCTCAGGAATCTTAAGAGGTATAAAGTAATTGCACGTTCCCTCGGCAAAGATCTGTGTCTTTCACCTTCCTGCACTCTCTCAGCCGCAACTCCTCTCTCTCTGTCTCTCTCTCTATCTGTGTCTCTCTCTGTGTCAGATTTAAAGAAAGTTGCCGTTCGAATTATAACGGGATTAAAGAAGTCGTCGATATACATTTTGTACACGAGAGCGTTTTATAATTCTGCTTAAAAAAAAACAACAACAAAAAAAAGGAAAAATCTCTAAAGATAATTGATGGTTTAGGGGATTTGTACTGCAGCGATGAGGCGCTAAATAGACCGGCTAAGACTGTCACTCTGATGAACAATTATGCAGCTGTTTAGTCTGCCAGATTATACAACCTGCCCCTTAGGGTCAAAATAAAATGTCATATTCCACGAAAAAAGGCGTCAAAAGGCATCGGTTGGCTTTCTCTAGTGGATAGGACTGCTGGTGCAGAAGTTGTTTAGTGGAAAAATACTGGTACATCTCATCCTGCTTCTTGTACACAGTAGGGTCTGTTGAGTAATAAATACATATTATATTATAATCTGGAATTGAAAGTGAAAAATGTACCACATGATGGCCTATTTGTACAGATAATCATGTTTGATGTAATCAATACGCCTCGAAGTGAAAGGTCTAACAGTAGAGGTTAAGGTAGAGCCATAAGTCAAGTTTCTAAGTTTATACAGTGTTTTAATTAATCATAAATCATCGATCAATCATCATACGAATCCTAGGTAGATTGATTGATCTGATCTGATTAGATTTTTGGGCCGTTGCGATTTTTTTCGATAGCACTAATGTTTGCTGTCTGGTTTGTTTCAAGCTGCAAGATAAAAACTACTAGACTAGACACTGACTTAAAGTTAAACGCTGTGTAACGCTTGGTGTCGATTGTGTAAACGTCCTGTCCCGTACAAAGCGATCATCTTTGGATCACACTCCAGCCCAGTAGGTGGCGGTATTTCACCAACTGCTTATAAACTCAAAAGAAGAAGCAGCGATACTCTTACAAAACGCGAGGAAGATGGAAAACAACTCTGGTATACTGTATTTTTGAGGAATTTGTCAATTTTGGTCCATTTAAAAGTTTTTTTTAATTAAATAATTTTACTGAAATAATTTTTTAAAAGTGTGAATCGATTCTGAATCAAACAATGTTCCGATGATTCAATTAATTGACTGACAAATGATAGATTAAATAACAATAATAATAATAATAATAATAATAATAATAATGAATTTTATTCAGTTGCCCAGTTCTAATCATGTCTATAAAGGAGATTATTATTTTACATTTATTCAAAATAAATAAATTGTGGAACTTTCTGGTTTCTCGGGAACATAACAACATGGAAGGGAACGACTGTAGCGTTTCATGCACATGTAATGACAAGTATTAATAAATGTTCCACAACGTTAAACATTAAACGAATGCCAGGTCAAATTCTTAACATTGCAATTGCTGCGGAGTAAAAAGAATAAAACACCACGCGAGACATGCACTTATTGGAAATGAATCATCATTTAAACCCCCCGAACGCTGCAGTCTCCAGTTTTTTTGTGTTCGTGCCGTACGGTCTGTATTATGCTGAATGAAGAACCCTTGTCTCTGAATGACCCAGTCTCGCCTAAATGAAGCAGTTAGTTTAATACGGTACACGAGTGTACACTCAGTACAGAGAAGTGTGTAGAGAGAAATCTGCTGAATCTGCCTCAACGCATCCGGTGTGTGTCGCAAGACGGCGTCAGTTGTTGCAAAACCGTGCAAGCTGGTGGGTGTACCCGCAAAACCACTAATATTACGACAGCGTCCTAATAGAAGAAGAAGGAGGCGGAGGAGGCAAATTCGAACAAGAAGTCATGAAGTCGCTTCTGATCGTACACAATTATAATATAATGTATTATTAATATAATAATAATATAATGCTGGACAAATATAAACATAATGTACATTAGAAATACTGTGTGGCTCCATCAATCTGCATACAGTATCTCTGGAGAGAATATAACAGCGCGTATTGGAATAATTTGGTCATTATATTATATTTAGTTAAAAAAAAATTCTTGCCACACACTAGAACAGGATATGATTTTCATTAAAATGCTTAACAAAACTCCTGAGTAGATCAACAACTAGAAAAAAGCATTTGCTTGGTCATTAGGGGACAAGAGTTTAAAACCTGATGATGTCACTGATAAATGCACAAACTTAAGGCGTTCTAAGATTTCTTTTAAAAAAAAACATAGTATATTAATATTAATAATATTATATTCCCAGGTGATGTTACATCCGTCCGTATCTGGGATGACATTCTCACACTCCCTCGGCCTTGATGATAAAGTGCCCTAAGAAGGAATCGGAAATTATTCAATTAGGAAGAAAATCAGTGGGGAAAAAAAAAAACTAATATACAGGGTGTCCCAAAACATTTGACATGATTTGAAATATGAATAACTACGAAATTAAATTGGCTTCATGTTGAAAAATAGAAGATCTATTCATCAAAATTCCAACAACATCTTCAAACGTATATAGATTTCACAAAGCTGTAGTATCTTAAAGTATCGTAACGTTCTCCAGCGCCTCAGTTCCTCTAGGAAGTGGCGCGATAAAGACCAGTCCGTTCACGTAGAATAAAAATCACAAGGTGAACGTGGTGGCACGTTTCTACCGCACAGCGTCTTCATCACTGGGAAAATATTAAACGTAGTAGTTTTTTACACATCCCGTTAAAATTTGAGATAATTTGAGCGAGGATTGGCAAATCCCCCCCATCTCCCATCTTTGGCAAATACTCGCATTTTGCAAGATCATTTCTCACTCCTCTTTTTATTTTGCCAGCATTCGGTGCAATACCGCGACATATCGGACTGGAGTTTCAGCTCCAGATTGTAATGAAACATGACATGAAACATGTTTAAACAATCACAGCGTTTCAATGCATGCAAGATACTTCTAATAGTTTTAATCCTTCAAAACCTGAAAAGAAAAACTTCTTGACAATCAAATCGAACTGAAAATCACGATGTCTGAAAATCAAATCGAACTGAATGGACAGTCCACTCACGATCCACGGCTCTAATCTAGAGGGACGCCGTATTCACTCGCTCTTTCAAGTCAACGACACTCGGCAATCAGGGCCGACCGTACGCTCGTTTAAGCAGAAGAGGGCCGAAGGAGATTTCCTACAAGTGCGATACGCCACCCCAAGTGAGCCGCAGTTCGGGGAAAGGTGCAGTCTGCTGGATTTGTGTGTCTTGTAGTGAGGGGATGTTCATGAACGATTCGTTCTTTTTGAACGAGTCTTTAACGTGACTCAGAAGAACGAGTATCTCGGAGAGTGATTTGTTCGTTTTCTACTGGACGCGGAAGAGCAAATCATTGCAAAACCTTCGTTGGTTATGAACAGAAAACAGAAATGAGTAGTTACCTTTGAGTGACTCCCATAGACGCTATGCGGTGCAATAGATTGAAAAAAACGAACGACTCGGACTAGAAGATATGAGAGGTGAGCTGCTCATTCTGTTTATTATAATATGTCCTTAGCTGCATTATAATATTTTCATTACTGGAACTGTAGACAATAATTTGTGTATGTAGACGTGTTGATGGTCTGTTTTATTGAAAATTGTATTTTATTTCTGATCAAAAGAACGAAATGAACTAAATGACTCAAAAAAAGATTTGTTCATTTCGATGAACGAGATTCTAAGAACCGAGTCACTAAAATGATTCAAACTTCCCATCACTAGTGTCTTGGATGAAATACTTGTTCCCATCATGCTCGACCATTTATACCTGTAATATTATATCATATATAAGGGAACGGTTGGAATCGGCAGCTGATATTGGAAATTCATTGGAATATTCTGGAGATTTTTTTTCCCGTCCATTTTCTTGCATGTCGCTTGCGTCCAAGCAGCTCGTACACGTCTGGTGCATTCTTCAAGCCTGTTCGCTTGCTGTAGCACCCAGAAATGCTTTTGTTTCTCATCGTGTTTGGATTGAACCTGGGCTTTTACAAGTATTTATTCCATGGATGGATTCCTGCCAAGCATTATTAGCTCCTGTGTAGTGTAACCCGGTGCAACCGCGGTTCCAGTAATCAAGTGTCAAAGAAGGGAATGTTCTCCTTACAAAGCCTCCAGTCCACACCCATCACACACTCCCTGTTACAGATTACTTCAAATATTTTACTTTTTTTTTTTTTTTTTATGTTTAAAGATTGATTATGCTTGTGTAGATTTATGGTCCATGTACTTTCTCCTTCCTCCAAAAAAAAAAAGTATTATAACCGAAGTGAATAGTTTTGTAATTACAAGCTACAGAACGGCTTCTACACCTTGTACCGTACAGCTCGTTAATCACTTAGAGGCGGATGATTATATAGTACACGTCCGTCCGCATGTGACTCTAATTAGGTCGATCTCTCTGTAGACGATGTCATATGGAAAGCACTATCTGAACATCTGGATGGAGACGGGGTGCACGGACACGACCGCGTCGCGTTACATCAAAAAGCAACCTGGCTGGTGTTTCAGCAAGCTCATATACACACACACATACACACACACACACACACACACATACGCACGTGTTTACACTCTCGCCCTCAGGGCAGCGTAGACATACAGCATGCGTTTAGACCATGGCGTGTAAACAGAGTATTATCTCTACAAAGGGCTGCATCAGCAAATAAAGGCCTGTCCGCTTTTTTGTTGTTGTTGTTGGTGGTGTTTTTTTGTTTTTTTTTTGCCCCCCAGCTGCAGTTTCGGGTCCTGCCAGCCTCCACCCCGAAGCACCTGCCGTGAACGTGGGTGGCAGCGCGTTTGAAGTAGTTCGGATGAGGTTTGACGAACGGTACACTCACACGGTGGAAGCCCGACACAGAAGGTAGCCGTGTCTTTGTTGACCACAAGACTTATAAACTCTCGCAGCTGCTCCTCGCATGCGAAAGCAAGAAGCAAAGAAAGAAAGAGGCCTCGTCGATTTTTTTTCTTTCTTTCTTTCTTTCTCCCCGTTAAGGTCATCCAGGGATCATCGGGCCTGTGCGCTTTATTTAGTCGTAATTACTTGGCGCACAGCTTCTAAGTGGCAAGCTCACATTAATTAGGTTCGAGCACAAGTCGCGGTCGTACCGGCGCGGGCGGGGTGTTTGTCGCGAAAGGTCAGGCTTCAGTAATGGATTTGGGCGCGCCGTTCTTCCTGCTCGGATGGAAACCCCTGTTCAGATTTAGAGCCGAGCTGAACAGATTATTTTTTTACATAAAAAAAATATACAAAAATCTATTTATTTATTTATTTATTTATTTATTTGTTGTTCGTTTTTTTTTTTTTATGCCATCATGGCATCCACAGCGCACTCGCATGCCCCTGATTTGCCCGGGCCGCGCCGCTCGCTGAACCCTGGCGCTGCACCCGAAAGCCATTTAGCGCGCCTATCTGACATTTATTTTCTAACAGAGGGGGGGTATGGCGGGGGGGGGGTGAGCGACCTTCAAAGCTGTCATTATCACACGTAATTATAGGAACGGGCTCGCAGCTTTTCCGATCTCTCCTCCGCTTCTCGTCTCGGCTTTTTCTTTTCTCTCTCGTCGCTCATCTGCATCTGTTGATAACGGTGCAAAGAATAAAAAAGAAAAAAAACAACAACAAAACAAAGGGCATGTGTATGTACATGTACACAAGGACACACTGTCTTCTATCCAAACAACACGACGCACCGCGAAGGGGAAACCTGAGGATCTGAGCGAAGCGAAGTGAAGAACGTGAAGCCGTTACACTGGAAAAGCCAGAATTGTGAATCGAGGACTGTTTTACGGTACACAGGAGGTTGTTAATAACGTCAACGTCGACTTCCTCCTTGTGCAAAGACGTCAAACGTCGAGTCCGTTAATCTCAAGGTGTTATACGGTGTTATAATACCTCGGCGGCCAAAAAACAGTCGAATTGGTAGAAAAGTGACACAAGACATTTCCTAAAAAATGCACTCAGATACGTTTGTACACTTTTGTACACGTCTGGCGTTGCGTGTGTACCTGTTACTCTGACTTTTAGCTAAGTGTTGGTTAATATACAGTATATCCCCCAAAGCCAAAATTTGGGCGATTCATGTGCGTTGATGAATCCGATAACGTCAAACACATTCCGCTCAACTTTCATTTTTCAACCATGACGGAGGGACGTCATTTCAACGGGCCTCAGACGTCCACGTGTTTGCTGGGTTTTACATTAAGAGAGTTCCTGTGCCCGGAGAACGGTTCCTTCATTGCGCTTCCCGACTCCTTATGTGCCAACACCTTCTATATCCTGTATCCTGACGAATATGCTGTAGATCCAAACGGTTCTCGTCCACTAGAACCAGGAGAATGCAATTATTTTTCTCTTCCTATCACCTGTCCATCTCCAGGTCTCACTGTGACTGACATGGTTCACTGGTTCGCTTTAAAAGTGCTCTTTTTGCTGAGAATAAACAGAGATCTTTAGACATCATGCCTGTATGTGTGTGTTTATCTCTCGGACCGGACCGATGAGTGTATCAACAAGCAGTAACTCTTCTTCTCTCAATTCAGCTTAAAACTTATTTCGGAGACACTCTCTAACACTCTTTAGCACGGAGTTACTGAGATTCCTGAGAGATTTCGAGTTTTAAAGAGTTGAATATGATTTTAGCAACATGCTGGTTGTAGAGGAGAAGAGCTGCAATGTAGGACCCAGCCCTAGTGTTGCGTCACCCGGAGAGAGAGAGAGAGAGGGAGAGACGTGTTGCATCATGTTACAGATTACCAAGGAAGGCTGTTCCTCTCTCGGTTTCCGGCATTCGTGTGGAAGTCGAGTGACGTTTCTGCTAGGAATGAATCGGCTGCAGGTCAGGAGGAATGCAGCGTGTCCGTTAGTTAGTTAGTTAGTTAGTTAGAGCAGAAAGTACAGACTTTTAAAGTAATAAAACAATTCATCAGTTTAGCAAAATCTAGCACAAAGAGTTAAAGCTCCAGCGTATGATTTATAGCCCTTGTATAATAGGCGACCTCACGTGTAGCAGCTTATAAAGCACATGAATTATCTTGAGTAAATACAAGTTTTCATGGTGACAGACTCGCCAGCCGCGCCTTGTGGTTACGAAGGCAAGCGCTTAATGCCAGGGAAAGCTCTAGGGCCGGGACAATGTGCTTATTGTTTTCCGTGGCACAAGCTGGTATTTAGAAAGTAAAAGATCCTTCACGTAGGAAAGCTCCACCTCTTTATAAAGAGCTTAAGATGGGTCGCTCCTCGAGACGGTGTATTATATCTTCAGTTTGCTCGTCTCGAGTGTAGAAAGATGAAGCAGATCTCGTGATCCCTCTGTCGCGTCCTGACTGTTCAGTGTACTGGCGTAGCAGTAAAGGTCACGGTACTCTGACCGGCGGCTGGTGGAACACCGCCAGGCGCAGCACGCTAGCGCTAAACAGCGATGACAGTGATGGACGCCGTGGCCAGAAAGGTCACACCCGCGAGCATCCACCCCAGTGTCTTCACGGAGACGTGAGGCGTGACGCGTGTAGGGCGAGTGATCATCACCACGGCAACAACAGTGAACAGAGTCGGGTTTTTTGTTCTGCTGGTTCAGATCCTGTATCGGAGTAACTGATCCGCAGGATCACCTCAGCAATTATTATAATAATGATAATAATAAACGACAGCTGATTAGATGTAACGGCGCTCGTTGTATCTGATTCTTTTCTTCTATGATGGCGCCCTAGGTGGCTGCCGTCGCGACTCTGTGGTCGCAAAAGAAATTTCGCTGCATTTCATACTTGTATGACTGTGTATGTGACAAATAAACTTGAACTAACTGAACTAACTAACTAACTAACTATACGTGAGAAGATGATAATTAAGCACGAGAGGGCGTGATGTTGTGCTGGAAGTAGCGTTGAGATGGTTCTTGTTCTTCGTAGCCAAAAAGGTGAAGAGAATAAACCATGGACAGTCCTGAGAGACTCGCCAGATTTACTTTATATTTCCATTTGTTACACTTTAGAATATCAGCTCCGCTAAGTTCTAGGTTCTGGGGTCGAATCCCAAATAGCGTTAAATGAAAAGCTAGTGCACTCTGTACAATCCCTTGTTCCACACACCAAGTAGTGAATGTGGGTTTTGTCGGGCAGCTGCTCTCTGCTCTAACTGTTGTTAACGGTTTTTAAATCGGTGGTGATCTTATGAAGTTTTGCTGCTTTTACTGTTAAGAGGGTTCATTTACTTTTACAAGCTCGACTGGCAATGTGTTAAAGCTACAGAGCGCTTTTTGATGTCATGATGTTCCCAGGCTGCCTTGACAGTGCTGTAATAGTAATTCACATGCAGTCCTGTACTGTACTGGGAGTAGATAGAAACCAGTTTATACATATACTGTACACACCGATCAGCCATAACACTAACACCAGTATACACCAGTAAACTGGTGTCACGATTCCGGACACATAAGGCTCATCAATGGCGGAAAAAATTTATGCTGACAAACAGTTCAAAGTTGTTGATCCGGCCTCCAAATCCCTCAAATCTCAATCCGAACAAGCGTTGCTGGAATGCGCCGGTGTTCTGGCAATCCGAGCTACGTAGCGTTCTTCATTACTTAACTGCTCTTAAAGTCAAGTCGCATTTATTTGTGTAGCACATTAAATAACAACCACATGGTTGACCCAAGTGCTTTAAAACATTAATAATAAGAAAATAAGTAAAAATCAACAGAAATAAACATCGATTGAAATCAAATCAAATAGAGTAAAGAATAGAAATGTGACACAAAGTTAGTACAATAAGACTGAAAATAAAACACAGGACAAAAAGCATGTAAAAAAAAATGTTATAACCAGTAGACACGTTAATATCCCTGAAGTATGCAATAAATATCTATACTTATAATAAAACTGTAAAGTGGGCGTCTGTACATTGAAGATATTTGCGGAAAAAATCATGTGAGGAGGGACGCAAGAAGAGTAGCAGAACACATCAAGATTTCTGTCTGTAGTTTTCGTCTGTCTGTCTGTTTGTTTGTGCACATATCACGTAAAAACTACTGGATAAATTTTAATGGGGTTTTCACATGTGTATTTGGCCGAGCTTAAGGTAACATATAGGCTTTGTTTCATCGCAATCGCTCCACAGGAAGAGAAGATATGCTAATGTGAAATTTAAATGGAAAGCACCCTTATATCTTTAAAAAAAAAATAATAATAATCGACTTTGTGAAATCTCAAAATTCAACAGATGGTGCTGTACATTTTTTAAAACTCGCTTATGAGTATGCAATTGAAATCTGTTTAATAAACGCAATCTCACACCTTCATTCCGCGCACGTCACGGTAACACGTAAAAAGTTTTAGTTCATTCCAAAATTCAACAGATGGCGCTGTACATTTTTTAATTCTGCGCGAATTAAGTCTCTGGCACATCTGGTTTATAAGAAAGTATTAATTTTAAAAAATGCTCTGCTTAGTGATATCGTACATTTACATTTATTTAGGAGTTAGCATTCTTTCAATAGGGCAGCGCAAATCGTTATCAGACCCTGCTACTGAATCAGTTCACGCCATGGTAGCATCTTTTGACAAGGAAGTACAATTTGGCAGAACACCAGACAAACAAGTCTGATCCGTACAGGCCCCACCTTGCAGCTTTATAGCACTTAAAGGATCTACTACTACTAACCTCCTGGTGCCAGAAACCGCAGAACACCTTCAGAGGTCTTGTGGAGGCACGCCTCGAGGGGTCGGAGCACACAAGGGAAACCCATGCTATATTGGGTTTAATGTTATTCCTGATGTAGTTCTATATATATATATATATACAGTATAAGCAAGAAAGAAGGCTGAGTGACAGACAGGAGCCACAGGTAGTCCAAAAGGTGAGAAACAAGAGTGAAAGGTTTTGGAATAAGTGGAGAGAGGGTTAGGGTTGTGCTGTGCAAGGAAAAAGCTTTTAAAGTGCACTGTACAACCAACAAAGAATTTTTCTTCTCTAAAAAAACGATACTTTACCCCAAAAATAAGATCCTTTATTTATATATATATATTTTTTTTTCTTTTTTTTTTTTTTCTTCCCCAAACCCTTTGATCAAATAAGGTTTGGAATTGTTGCCGAGGTACATGCCATTCCCCTGAAACAGCGCGCTAATATCAGCGCTACATCTGGAGGCTTTTTGTCCAGTTCTGTGTTCCGTTTCTGAGAACCAGGATGGAAGAGTCAGTAAAAGACCAGAAGTGGTTTGAACTCCGCAGCATCACCGAACAATCAGGTCTGTATGATGGATGTGTGTGTGTTTGTGTTTGTGTTTGTGTGTGTGTGTGTGTGTGTGTGTGTGTGTGTGTGTGTGTGTGTGTGTACTCTACAGAACCCCAGGCTGCACTCAGAGTACCTTTCTGAAAGCCACTAGTGCCGTACAGTTTGAGTGAAAGCCTATTTAGAAAGCTTTTCTCAAGACAAATTGGTTACACAGCGCTTCCCCCCCCCGATCTCCACCCATGACGTCGTTTATCATAGCCTGGACCTGTGAAGCAACTTCCCTGAAAAGTAAAATAAATAATAAAAACAAATTCATAATCTTGGGTACGGTGGCCCTGACCCCCCTCCCTGTTCGCTCTCCGTTCCACAGAAGCCTGTTTCCTCATACTGAACTTCTGTGGAATCACATCCATGTGACCTTCTGAGCACTTCCTTATAAACCTAATCTATTTCCTGCTCACTTTTCCTTCGCTTTCACGTTATTGCGCAGATGTAGTCATTATTTGGAAGAATCTGATGGCCGGGAATCCAGTCAAGTCAAGCTTCAAAGCACTGAAAGGTTTTTTTGTTTGTTTGTTTGTTTGTTTTTTGGTGTTGTTGATCATGATCATGTACAGAAATGTCTTCCTTGTTTTGCAGGAAACTTATTTCCTTAATTATGAGATCATTAATTATGAGATTAATTATGAGAAACTTTTTCGATCAGAATCATATGTGTAATGTGGTATCCAAAAGTTTGTGGACACCTGTGCATTTCGTGAAGATCGCATCCCAGATCCCTTTCGCTGTATAATGACCTGCAATCTTCTAAAAAAAAAAAAAAAAAAACAGGCTTTCCACTAGATTCTGGAGTGTGTCTGTGGGAGTTTACCCAGGTGCTGATCCGATTTGTATCGCGATTATGTCAGTATCACGATGTAATAAATATCCCGATACAATGCGATTTAGATTTTGTTGCAATTCTAAACAAACGTAGGAAATATTTCAACTTTGCATTTTTTTTTTTTTCATTTTCCCTCCTCAAATTCAAACATATCAATAAATAAATAGATAAATAAGAAGAAACGTTAAATAGATTTTGGAGTCAATGTGGCGAAACATGAATTGCCACACTAAAGAATCGCGATATGTAAAT
>JAQMYI010000005.1:1428021-1440888 GCA_030014275.1 Clariallabes melas | reverse complement strand
ATATAAAAACAATCAAAACATTTAGAAAGGACATTAATAGACATTAAACCTCACTTAACCTTAATTTATGGTTCCTCTCGGTACCGACTGCTTTAAAAACCAAACTCCATTTTCTTCTTGATACCGTCCTTGATAACATTTTCATTGTTTTGTGGGGGGACTCATGGTACTACGTCTTTACTAAATCTTGCACAACATGCAAAAAAAAAAAAAGCCCCCTTATAAATGGTAAACTCATTTCACTTGACTTTCCACTAACGCAAAACAAGTTTCGAACGGCTCCCGGACTTATGCACAACTTAGCGCAAACTTTTGTCATCCGTTTTTTGGCTCGATTCGTTCGCCCCATATTCCGAAGCAAATTTCTTGGAAAACTATAGTTCTTCAGGCTGCATCAGGTTTTCACAGGATCTCAGCATTACTGTACAGAGAAGAAAGAGACGCCTGATCTGCTTTTCTGCGCACCGCGGTTGTACAGAGTGATTATTTGAGTTCCTGCAGCCGTCCTACTGGTCTGTCTGATCTTCTCTGACCTTCCTGATTAACGAGGAGTTCCTGCCTGCAGAACCACCAACGAAGTTAACTTCTATTTTTTTCCCATAAATTATTTATTGAAGATTGTTCCCACGCAAACTCTGTAATCAACCATCGTGACACTAACAACCACTGCAGGGTCAAAGTCACCTCGTCGCGATGCCGAGGGTTTATCTTTCCTTTTTTTTTCTTTTTGAATCTCTGTGTCTCTTGCTTTGTCTGTTTTTGCGTGTTTTGTTGTTGTTGTTTTTGTTTCATCATCCACGCCCCCCCCACACACACAGACACACACAGACACACATATACACACATATACACACTACCCATTATTGCATATCAAGCAGCTGTTGCCTGTCCTGAGTGAGTCACTAACAGGTGTTTCATCAGCCTTGTCCAGGCAGTGATGCTGCTGGCACGGTGTGTGTGTGTGTGTGTGTGTGTGTGTGTTACGCTTTTGTAAACCACTCCTGAGTTCATAGAAATGCCTGCATGACTAATTTGGGCCGCACGGTTCCGCGGTGTTGTGTGTTTTTCTTCAGGGTGACTGTGCGTCTGAATTCTGCTTTTCATCCTCGTGCCGTTCGTGGAAATCATTCAGCGTCCATGTGACTCATCACACAGACACCCGGTTCGATTAGATTCCTCTCGTTTGGTGTCGTACTACAAACATCCAGTGACTGATTTGTTTTGTTTTATGTTTTTCCCCCCAAATCGAGCCTTTCCGATTAATAGAAGGGTTTTATTTTTAAGACCCGAGAATCCGTCCAGCTCGCGCTCACGTCCATTTTTGGTGATGTGTGTCCGCGCGTCATCGTTAATAACAGTCACTACGGTACGAGGCAGCAGGCTTCCCCATCCGTCCTGACACCTGCTTTTGCATCATCTCGCTTTTCTGTAAGGTGAGTAAAGCCTGGGCGGCTGCCAAAACAGTCAGCGTTTGTTATCCTGTCACATGGGAATTTCATTCCATCACTTGTCATCATCATTTTTGTAGGAAGAGTTTTTAAGAATTTCTTTTTTTTTTTTTTTTTAATATTGACAAGTTGAGGCAAGTCCTGTAAATATAAAGTAAGAAATTTGTGTTAAAAAATAAAACATTGTGGAGGGAATCGACTTTATCTTTTTTTTTTTTTGCTTTAGTATTAATTAAAATGTACTCAGTTATTGAAGTTTTAAATGGTAAAAATGTTTAAATGAAATAAAACAATATCAGCACTACATCTGATAGTGCCGATATTGAAAAATATAACAAAATATATATTAAAGGATTTTATAAACTTTTTTCTTTTAGTCTTGGCAATTGTGTGATTTTTTTTTTTGTCACATTATTAGCACCTTATATAAAATAGATAGATAGATAGATAGATAGATAGATAGATAGATAGATAGATAGATAGATAGATAGATGAAGCATTGTATGTAATGTTTAAATAACTGTAATTGTTTGTACAGAAAGTATAGATTAAAGCATACAGTTGTGTGCAAAAGTTTTGAATCCCCCCCCCACCCCAATTTATAAACTGGATGTTTACGTAACGACCTGAGCAGCGACCTCATTTCCCCTCTCGTCTGTTCCAACCCCTCAGCATCCAGCATCAGCAGTAAACTAATCACCACCTGATCATCTGTCATCATCTGCACCTGTTTCTCACTGGGTCAGGACTTAATGTAGATGTTTTATTATTTTTTTCTTGCTTAAATGCTTGAAACTGCTCAGGTACGGGGACTGGACTAAACATGAGAGACGAAAAAAAGTCCTTCAGGATCCAGATGTTTTGTATTTCTAATGTAGACTTTGAGGAATAGTTCTCCAGGAAGTCTGAAACTTTGGAAGCAAAATATGAGGAAATGATAGGGGGTCAAGACTTTTGCACAGTACAATATTTTCTCATAGGAAATGTAGAAGTGTAATTTCTGCTACTATTCTGTTTTTTTTTTTAATAGTACATCCTGGAGTGTTTTGTTGCTCGGGTATTGAATTAACTTTAACACTGAGGATCTGCAAATATTAAAGCAGATTTTTACCTTCTATAAAATAACCAGTAGAGACAATTATACTAAGTACATTTTTTTCTAATGTATTAATAAACAGCATATATTTCTTAATACAATGTTGTGGCAGATCATGAGAGAGTTTTATTAGCCCTTTGTACTTACATTGTAATAGTTATAACATTTCCCTCTTATCATCTTATTGTGAAAACTGTAAGTGAATTCTGGAGAACTTTTCCATAAACGTCTCGTTAAAGTACACATCATCATATCAGTGATTATTCTTTATCTGTTTTTCTTCTTGCTTAGTAACCTAGTAACCCAGTGTAACGATCTATCCAATGATGGAAATGTGAGGACTCTCTGGATAAGAGCGTCTCCAAAATGTCGTTTTTTTTTTTTTTTTTTTTTTTAATCCCTGAATTTTCTCCCTAATTTAGTCATATCCATCTCCTACCCATCATTTAGGGTCAAAAATGATTGAGTCACGTCCCGTCACTCGGGAGCCCTGCTTCGTTTTTATAATCCTGCAGTTGGCGCACTCTGAACTATTCCCACATTTTCATCTCGTGTGTTCAGGGTGAATTCTTTGCAAATTTGGTTTAGAAATAATAATTACGGCGGATGATGTAACAGAGATACGCGCTGCTCAGTGACAGTGTAGCTTTGTGTTTAATTTAATTTGAAGTTAAATGTATTTGTATTTGAAGTTAGTTTGTAGTTTTTAAATGCTGCGCTTGGTTTTTAAGTGAGAAAACTAATTTTATAAGGAACAGGCGACATTTAATTATTAATTGAACTTTTTTAAAAGTTTAAAATTGTAACAAAATTGTGGAAAAATGAATTATTGAATCGGGATACAGAACCTCAATATTAATGGACTGAGGTATCGCGATATCACGGTATCGGGAGGTTCCTGGTGATTCCCGTCCCTATAATATCTGCACCAGATCTCCACACTCTCGTACATACATGGACCTTGAATATTATGGCCATGCTCCTCCGTCTCCGTCCTTGAGCGCTCCCTGACATGACTAATTGGTCGTCCTGGTCCTAATGTGCTCTTTATTATACCTCTGCTCTACGCCCAAACCACTAAAGTCCATTTGTTCAGCCTGCAGTCTAAATGCTTTCTAGGTTAATAATTGACTGACTTTCTAAGCTTGTCTATTATGGTTTTTTCTTTATTATTATTCTTTATTTTTTTCAGCCTTCCTAGAAAAAATGTCATAGAAACCGGAAGACGTAGAGTCCATCTGTTAGTGTTTTTTTTTTTTCTTTTTTTTCCTTCCAGCTTTAAATGTCTTGAGCTGTCAAGTCTGCATGTTGTTATGGTGGTGATGTTCCTGGTGTCTTCCCCCAGACAGGGCACAACTGACTTTACAGAGGCACAAGGGCATTATTTTGGAGGAGGACGCAGTAGTCTCTCTCTCTCTATATCTCTTTTCCATCTTTTGTATTTTTCTCTCAGTCCTCGAGTAATTCAAACATGAGTCATTACTCATCACTGAACTCCTCATTAGTCCTTTCTGTACTTTGTCAGAATGCCTGTGGACTGGACAGAAGTGCATCCTAATAAGTGACCTTTATATGTAAAACATAAAGCATTTAGCCTAAAGTGTAGCTAGGCGTGCATTTGAATATACGTGTCTCTAATATGCTTTTGTGTGAATTTGTGCAGATTAAAAAATAATAATAAATAAATTATTTGTCACATGTACCTTTACAGCACAGTGAAATAATATAATAATTATTATATATAGTATAATAATAAATAAATATATTTTTATATATACTGTATATATATCCCAGTTAGGAAGCTGGGGTCAGAGTGCAGCATACTGTACCTCGCCCCTGGAGCAGACAGGGTTAAGGGCCTTGTTCAAGGGCTCAAAAGCGGCAGCTTGGCGGTGCTGCGTCTCGAACTGCCGACCTTTGATCAGAAACTCCTACATCGCCTGGGTTCATGTTTTAAAGAATGCGCTCCCATGAAACACATTAAAGACACCAAAAATGTCCAGATTTCGAGCCTGCACCCTGGTCTCTGGTTACATCAGAGACTCTGTTTCAGTTGGTTTATGAGCTGTGAGATTTACAAATGTAATAGCGACGACTGTGATGTTTTCCTGAACGTTTGTCCAAAGGAAGCCAAACCGATTATCAGCTCTAAAATGTAACGACAAGCCTAAAGCTAATCTCACCTGGTGCTACTATCAGAGACGAACCAGACGGCATTGTGGGTAATATCAGAAATCGAAGATGGAAGAAGTTTCAATTAAAAAAATTATGTTAAATCTTGAACGCGTAGTTTACTTAAGTACTACTTCAATTATGTTAATTACATAATTAGCTAATAAGATTCTAAGTAATATTTAGTGTCTCGAGCTAGCTTACCTGTCTGACCCCGTACTTGCAAACTTTTTCTGCTGAATTTTAAGTGGACATTTAAATAGTTGTGCAGCCGTAAGATGTTGGCATTCGTACAACAGCGTCAGCAAAGATTTGACTCACTGCTATGAACAGAAACATGATCGATCACTCGTCTGCTATTTGAAATCTAATTCCTGTCCAGCTCTTGTTCCAGGCTTCTCACCGCCAGCTATTTTTAGAGGATTTGCCAATCGAGACAGATTTCCTTTCAACACCTGGGGAATATGATACTCACTTCATTTCTTACTTTGAACTTAACTTGCAAGTTTTTAATAACCTTAACGAAAATATAAACCCTCAAATATTCGTTGCAAAAAAGAAAAAAAAAAATCGTCATCTTCCACATTTCTGTCTGCTTTTACTCTACACACACACACACACACACACACAGCATGCCGGTGCAGTGAAGCGAACTAATTTAATTAAGCGACACATCAGGCCGCGGACGCTCCTCTTCCTCTCGTTCTCCTGCTGTTGGAGTGGAGATGTGCAGTGAGGCTTGTGCTTGACATTTCATTCACGTTACCTTTACACACGTTTACACACTTGCTGTCAGACTCGAAGGTTTTCTCCTTATGCAGGATGATTCAATACGGTGTGTTACATCAGTGTGTTCTTCAGTGTGTCAGGTCAAATTCATCATCACTCGTGTACATATCTTATTTTTTTATGGGGCAATTCCATACCAAGGGCGAATTTGCTAATTTACCAAGGGGGGGGGTAAAAAGGTCGTAATCCATAGGGCTCTTACCAAACAACTGTACAGACGTTGTAAAAATACTGGGAAACTACAGATATATATATATATATAGTTAGTTAAGATAAAGCCTTTATTTGTCACATATACATTTTACTGCAAAGTCAAATTCTCTTCTTCGCATTTCGGAGCAGATCAGGTTAAGGGCAGCGAAGACATGATGCTTATGTTGATTAAACTTTTACTTGTAAAGTAAAATTTAAAAATGAAAACTGGAACAGTAACTGTTGATTTAAACAACTTTGAAATGACTGACTTAGACATGTTGCATCCATAACGCTGGTTTATTCTAAATCATTTATGCTCTACATTAGCAATTATTTTTTTAATCTACACTTTTTTTGTGTGTTTATTCAAGTCTGTTTCACAGTATAAGTGTAATGCTTTCAGAGTTTGTAAAAAAAAATAATAATAATTGTACTCTCTAACGAGTTTTTCTGTCTCATGCCACATCTGGAATTTCCTTCAGGATCAATAAAGCATCCATCCATCCATAACACCGATTAAATGCTATATACATTCTCTTTTTGCACGAACTCATATTTCATACTTTTGATTGTGTAAAGCTGTGTCAATTGTTAAAAGCAGTATACAAATACTGTAAAATTGAATTGAATTGAAATGAACTCCGCCCACTGCACCACTTGCACTTTACAGGAACTCGGCTGGGAGTTTTTCATTATACCCTCTGGACATGTCTGGGACATTAAAGGAGTTCCTGGGAGGCCGGTGTTTTAGACTTGAATCAGACAGACAGTCCGATCATGACTCTAGTGTACTGAGAGAACTTTTCTACCTTGATGGTGTCCGAGCTCTAGTGAGACACTGTGATAAGTGCATTAGTGTATCAGGGGATTATATAGAGACATAAAGGGAGTTTTTACTCTCAGGACTGGGTTCTGTTATTCTGTACAATCAAAAGTCCTGGTTTGACTCGAACGACCTTCCTAGATTACTGAAATATTTAAATGTCAATTTCAAGTAGTAATTACTTCATGACAAAATTTTCTGTCATTTCATTCATTTTGTTTTTCTAATGATTTATTTAATGTCATATTTATATATTGAATGTCATCACTCTCAACCCTCCATAGTGACGGCTATAAACAGACCTATTAATGTCTCAGCTCTTATTATTGGGTTGTTGATTGGGGTTGAGAGTTTAAGTCCCAGCACCACCAAGCTGCCACTGTCGGGCTCTTCTGCAAGATTTTTACTCAGTACAGAGACGATAACTACTGTAGTTGTACAGAATGAACAGAACCCGACTGGCACCAGTGTGCTTAAATTCGACATGTTCAGGGACAAACAAGCAAAAAAAACAAGATCTAATAAATACTGATTTTTTTCTGTAAAACCTCCAACTCAACACAACACTCCTGTTAACTCTCATATTAAATGAGAAATATGTTAGAAGTCTGATCCAATTAATTAATGAATTAATTAATCTAATTAAAGCAGGATGTAAAAAACTGTTTCAAAAAGACAAGTTTTGGGATTTTTTTTAGTAAGTCTGAAACATACGTTGCTCACTGTGACTGAGATTCCTCCTGGGTGAGATGAGGAAAGGGGGCGGAGCTTCCAGGTTGTCAGGTGATATCAGGGAGTTTAGAACACCTGTGCAGCTGTCAATCACTCCAGCTTCATAAATTCTACTTCTTACTGCTTATTGGGAAACTCTATCCCGGCGTGCGGCGATACTAACGCATGTGTAGTGTGTGAGGTTTATCAGGTCTGAATTATAAACCCATTTGAGCTTTAACTGCTCCTCTAACAGACAGCGCTTCCTGCCTCGCTGCATTACTGCTCTGTTCTGTTCACACCGAGTGCTGCTTCTTCCTCTTATTTGGCTCTTACTCAGCTGAATCCCTGCACACACACACACACACACTCCCCGCTGAGAGTTGAAGCACTGCTGTTACATCTCAGTCTGTTTGTAATGTGGAAAAGAGCAACGCGTTTTATTTATTCATCCCTCTGAACACGACTGTTTCCATTTACTCTCACTGAGAGGAGAACAGCGTCGTATTGATCCTGCTGTCTCACTCTCACACGATTGACGGAGAAAGAGAAACAGAGACAGGCGAAGTTTCCTCTCTTATCTCTCTCTCTCTCTCTCTCTAAATGTAATTTACAGTGGGGTGGATTCATTATTAGTCTGACTGCAGTACAACACTATAATACGCATGAACAGTCACTGGTTTAAAAATCAATCTGTTCATCTCTCTCTGTGTCTGTCTGTCCATGACTGTCTATGTGCATGCCCATCTGTCTGTCTGTCTGTCTGGTCATGTCTGTCTCTCCATGACTGTCTATGTGATGCCCATCTGTCTATCTAATTGACTGTCTGTCTGTCTGTCTGTCTGTCCATGTCTGTCTATGTGCGTTCTCATCTGACTATCTGTTTGTTTGAATTTCTGACTGTCTTTCTGTCTGTCTGTCCATGGGCATGTCCATCTGTCTTTCTGACTGTTTGTCTGTCTGTCTACGTCTGTCTATATGCATGACCATCTGTGTGTCTGTCTGCCTGTCCATGGGCATGTCCATCTTTCTTTCTGTCTGTCTGTCTGTCTGTCTGTCCACATCTGTCTATATGACCATCTGTCTTTTTGACTGACTGTCTGTCTATGTACATTCCTGTCTGCCTGTCCATGTCTGTCTATGTGCATGCCCATCTGTCTATCTGAATGTCTGACTGTTTGTCCATGTCTGTCTGTGTGCATGCTCATCTGTCTGTCTGTCTGTCTGTCTGTCTGTCCACGTCTGTCTATATGACCATCTGTCTTTCTGACTGACTGTCTGTCTGACTATGTACATTCCTGTCTGTCTGTCCATGTCTGTCTATGTGCATGCTCATCTGTCTCTCTGTCTGTCTGTCTGACTGTCTGTCGTGTGGTGTCTGTGTCTATCTCTATGTCTGCCTTTGTGTTTGTCTGTCTACAGTTTGTACAGTATACAGCTTAAGGATGAAAACTGTTTAGTAAATAAGTAAATTAAACTGTAATATTAACAAGTAAATTAATTAATTAATTAAGCAATGTTTTTCTATTTGATGTTACATCATAATAATACTTAATCTGATAATAATAATAATAATAATAATAATAATAATAATAATAAAAATAATAATAATCCAGTGTTTTAAAAGGCAATTATGACTTTCAGATTTTTTTTTCAGGTCATTAACTCTCTCAGTCTTGAGTAAACACTTATCTTTATGTAAGTTAAATAAATATAATATTATAGAATAATTATAATTATAGAATAATTTTTATGCATATTTATGACAGTCTGAAATCCACATCTGCCCTGCATTAGTGCGCTTATAATCTATTGATAATAAACCCTGTGTGATCCCATGAGGCACTTGTGTTTTTAAGGGAATTCCACATTTTTTATTGTGTGTGAGAGACAGAGAGACAGACAGGGTGGAGATGAATGTGTGTCTAATCTGTCCATCACGCTGATAAATGGAGTGGAGATTTAGCAGAGCTTTAAATTATTCACTACACACAGAGTACTAACAGCGTACGACTTGCACAGGAACGAGGGAGAGCGAGAAACCAGGGCAGCGGGCGGAGACGTGAGGGATATTTTAATACATGACACTTGCAAGTTAGCAATGTGAACATGTTAATATTACCACATTCGCGTGACGTCAACATAATTAAGCAGGCGATGGGATCTGAGGAGGGATCAGTGTGCTACAGATCAGACCGTGTTTCTCCATTCAGGTTTATTATCATAGACGCCCGGCATTGTAAAGTCAGAGCACGCTGCATTGACGCTAAAGTACACCGAAAGAGTTGTCTTTGATGGGCCAATTAACACACATCTGGAATGATTGACAGGTATTAACCAAGAGGCAACCTCCTGTTCTGTTAAATTAAGCCAACGTGGAAGCAGCAACCCATGCAGTTCCTCTAATGACCACTAGGCCCCAAAAGTGAGTCGAGCCCCGTTCGAGCCCCATGTTAAAATTCTCAAACTTTATAAGGGGGTGAATATTTATCTTACTCACAAGTTAAAATTATGTTCAGCCATATAATTAGGCATAACAATTTGAGCTGGCTGCATTACAGGTGTGAAATCGCTAGGCAGCTAACTGGAATTGCTTTCGTTTCACTTAGCATGTAGCATTTTAGCTAAGCTAAAGCTCAGCTGGGATTTAGCTGACTCAGACTAGATCGCGGTAAATCTATAAACGGGAAAATGGTTGGAATTTAGTCTGAGTCAGCTTCTGTCAAGATGGAGACGGCCAGAGGTCCACAGCTGAGCTTCAGAAAACCTAAAGGTGGCGTCATGGAGGGTTTGTCCGGTGCTTTATTAGCTGCCCCTCAGGAAGCCCCACCCCTTTCTCCAATTGGACAATGTTCTAATCTTAATGATGAACTGACGTGGTGTGCTCGCTCTTCCTTAGATCGGTTTATTGCTAAAACCACTATAGTTTCATTTCTCAAAAATAAGCATTAATATTAAGCTAGCTAAAAGTTGTTCACATCTGGCAGCATCTGCATGTCCACAAATAGTCTGTAGAGGAAACACATCACGATAAATAGTGAACACTGCAGATAAAATGATCTCAGACGAACAAATTCCACATAATTTTATCTCTGTTTAAAGACCTTTCGACACGCTCTAGTTTCACACTTACCCTGTGACTCCACCCCCTTAGCTACCTAGCTATCTGTGACTCCACCCCCTTTACTTAGCTATGTAGTACAAGGCAGTGTGTAGGTTCTTAACCACTTGAATCGAACACCTGCGAACAAAATATCCATTTTAAAAACAAGACGTTGTGGTGTGGCAGTGCTTCCACCCCGTGCCCCGCCCCTTATAGTGTTCTAATGCTAATCACGCGCCTTATTCCTTACATCAGACCAAACAAATATACACACACATTCACATGTTACACTGTTACATACTTTAACCTATTTTCATGTAATTTTCCAGTGCATTAAAAAGTGTAGAATGACCCTTTTGAACCTCTTAATCAACCTGTCACTCTAAAATCTATTGAAACTGTCTATGACCTGCTTTATCAGGAAATAAATTGCTGCAGTGGCGGAGGTGTATTGCAGGTGGGGGCGGAGCTAAAGTTATTTCTTGGTGGGAAGAACTCTAAGAAGAATTTACAGAGTGTTTTATTAGTTAACATCTGAATTTAAAATGTATAGAGTTTCAGAGCTAATGAAGCTAACAGCTAAAGCAAATCAATAATAATTCTTGGTTGATGTCTGAAATAAGAAACTTCCTTAAATCTATAATTTCAACAAAGGAAACAGAAAAAGGAGTGAAGCTGATGAGTCTCTCCGGCCCGGGGCTCCTCGTGGCCCTGTGTGTTAATCTCCACACTGCAGAGTCACTTTAAAACCAGCAGCAGCTTCCTCACACACACACACACACACACACCGCTTGGGTCTGAAATTCGCCTCAGAGGAGTGTGTGTTTAAAGGACAATAAAAAACTTGGTGTTGGGTCTGCTGAAGCCAGAACACACACACACACACACACACACGCACACACAGACAGATGCTTCACTACAGAGAGAAACACAAAAGCTAGAGAAAGAGAGAAGTGGAATGAGAGAGAGAGAGAGAGAGAGAGAGAGAGAGACTGTATAGAGCCATCAGCTGCGTGGACGGGTTGTTTAACGTGACAGCTGAGACGTGAGAAAGGAACCGAAACACTGCAGCAAATCCAAACCACCTGAAGTGTCAGGAAATATTTACTGAGAGAGAGAGAGAGAGAGATGGTGGATGTCTCTATCAGTCTGACATGAGCTCATGTTAATAACACACACACACACACACACACACACAGACACACACACACACACACACACACACACACACACAGACACAGACACACACGCAGTAATCTACATTCCTCAGTTCAGCAATACTGGGCTGTTTGTGATGAAAACATGCACTTGAGGAATTTATCAGATTAAAGACCACAGGTCCCGCCCCCAATCCCACTGTATCCAATCAAACCACAGACTGTGCCCCTAAACCCACAGTAACCAATCAGATCATAAGTAGATAGATAGATAGATAGATAGATAGATAGATAGATAGATAGATAGATAGATAGATAGTTTTATTGTGAATTACTGCACATAAATGATCGCTTTACATCATGAACCAGTAAACGATGTTAATAATAACATTATCATAACACGGGCCAGATTTATCATTAACTACTTTTAAACAAAGCCAGAATGTGAAGCAAGAAGAAATAAATGACAGAGAGAGAGAGAGAGAGAGAGAGAGAGAGAGAGAGAGAGACAGAACAGATGGATGGTGGAAGCTCACAATCCTGTAGAGGTCTCACAGCGCCATCTGGAGTCAGAGAGCGAAGCTACACTGTTACATAAACACCGGGAGTTAGTGGAGGAAATCAGTGTTTATCTCAGTCACAGTGAGATTCTTCAGGAGTTAAACTGCAATAATACTTCTGGAGAGGGGGGGGGGGGTCTGGGGGTGGAATGGGGATTTACAGTAAGGGGGGAATTGCAAATGTTTTACTTGTAATAGACACAAGTATACATTATAATATATAATATACAAATATACAATATAATATACAATATACAAATATACAATATAATATACAATATAGATTACAATAATATAATATACAATATAATATAATATACAATATAGATTTACACTAAGAGCTTAAAATGGCAGTAAATCTGTTGACATCTGATGTTACACTCATAACATTGTCAGACCTGTCCTTTATATTTTAATAAAAGGTATTTCCTTTAGAAGTTTGTGTTAATGAGACGGGGGATTGTGGGATTGTGGTCTAATCTTTTACATCAGAGGGGTTACTGTTGTGATGTAATGTATTGGGAGGAGTTAGTGTTGTGATGTAATGTGTTAGTGTTGTGATGTAATGTGTTGGGAGGAGTTAGTGTTGTGATGTAATGTGTTAGTGTTGTGATGTAATGAGTTAGTGTTGTGATGTAATGTGTTGGGAGGAGTTAGTGTTGTGATGTAATGAGTTAGTGTTGTGATGTAATGAGTTAGTGTTGTGATGTAATGAGTTAGTGTTGTGATGTAATGTGTTAGTGTTGTGATGTAATGAGTTAGTGTTGTGATGTAATGAGTTAGTGTTGTGATGTAATGAGTTAGTGTTGTGAT
>JAQMYI010000005.1:1385437-1403965 GCA_030014275.1 Clariallabes melas | reverse complement strand
CAAGGCGACAGTGCTAACCACTACACCACCGTGCCGCCTTATATATATATATATAAAAAAAAGAATTAATGTAAAGGGCTAAATAAAGCAGCTCTATCATATACAAGGTGATATCAAAAAGTTACAAGATTAGCCTTCTTTACAAACTCTGGTTTTCCGCCATATGTCCTTCCTCGACGTATTAAAACCTGGCAATAGAATTCGCTATTGATGGTCTGGCCCCTGTGGATGAATTCTATTCTCAATGCACAATGTAGCACATGTAGAAAAGCACAATGAGTATGCACTTGGTTGAGCTGCAGACCGGCAGCAACTTTTTCAGTCATGGATATTATGGGCTATTCCACTTTAAAGACTGTTGTTTTATATCAGGGTCGTACCCATACAAGTTTCATCATGGGTAATGATCCTCGACATGAAGGCACACTGATGGAGTTCTTGGCTGACGTTCATGCAATGTTCTTCTGCTCCTGTATGACACCCGACAATGGCAGCGATGTTGAGGATTGTTCTCCAGTGATCATGCAGAAGTTTCCAAATGGTTTTGACATTTTGGGGGGTTGAGCTTATTGAAGTTCTCCTGATCTTTTGTTGTCTTCCAGTGATGTTCTTCTGCTCTTGAAGCGCTCATGCCACCCACGAACACCTTGAACGACTCATTGCAGCATCACTTTAAACTTGCCGAATCATGTCAAATGTCTCTGTGGCAAATTTGGCCAGTTTCATTCAGACTTTCACATTCGCTCTGTGTTCTAACTCGCTGTTCATAATGAAATGGCAGAAGTGGTAACGCATAGGGTCAGCATAGCACAGGTTGCACAGCTTCCGATGTACACAGGATGTCTTTTGACACACCGACTTATGAAGGTCGGTAGTGCCTGTGACTGTGCGTGCAGCCTTGTGCTGCCATCTGTTGGTATGTTACAAAACTAGTCTCGAAAATGTTTTATATTACCTTGCATCCTGTCTCTATAATGTCTGACAGTTTTAGAAAATTTGGACTTCCTATTCCCACGTACCAGGAGCAAATAAGTCAGTTTAGTTTTAGCCACAAACAAAATGAGTAAATTTCCCTTAAACTTGTAGTACCTGGGCACTTGGGTCTGGAACCGGTTGTTGACGGGTATCCTGCCACGGTTGTCCAGCTCAATACCAACGTTCTCAAGACCGAGACCATGTGTGTAAGGGCGTCGGCCAATACACACCAGAAGCACATCACAAGTGAGTGTCTCGTTCTTTCCTCCAGCTGCAGCCTCCACTCTGCAAACACAAAATACAGCCATCAATGCTTTTCCCCCTCACTGTTATACTTTCCCCATTAAATATTACACTAACTATCGTTCAGCATAAAATGGTATAATTAAAGCAGATAAAGAGCCCTTTAACCTTGTTAAAGAAACTCAATCTCACACACTCATTCTCTATTATCCAGTAGAAGGTTTCTTGAGATCTGAAGCCTATCCAAGGAGACTCTGTGCACTAGGCAGGGTACGCCCTGGATGGGGTGCCAATCCATTGCAGGACACAATCACTTACATATTCACATACTCACTTACACTACAGGCAATTTGAAAACCCCAAATTAAGATCACTTGTCACATGTACCTTACAGCAGAGTAAATAATTTTTTTCACATACAGTGGGGCAAAAAAGTATTTAGTCAGCCACCAATTGTGAACGTTCTCCCACTTTAAAAGATGAGAGGCCTGTAATTTTCATCATAGGTATACCTCAACTATGAGAGACAAAATAAGAAAAAAACTCCATAGTGGAGTTTGGAGTGTGACTGTTTGAGGTTGTAGACAGGTGTCTTTTATACTGATAACTAGTTCAAACAGATGCAATTAATACAGGTAACGAGTGGAGGACAGAGGAGCCTCTTAAAGAAGTTGTTACAGGTCTGTGAGAGCCAGAAATCTTGCTTGTTTGTAAGTGACCAAATACTTATTTTACTGAGGAATTTACCAATTAATTAATTAAAAATCCTACAACGTGATTTTCTGGATTCTTATTTCGTCTCTCATAGCACAGGGTCAGCAAGGATACAGAGCCCCTGGCGCAGATTGGGTTAGGCCATGCTTAAGGGCCCAACAGTGGAAATTATACACCACAGATTAGCCAACCCTGCATGTCTTTGGATTGTGGAAGGATGACAGAGTACTGAGAGGACAACTCTACAGTGCCGCCACAAAAGAAACATTGGTTAGAGAGAGAGAGAGAGAGAGAGAGAGAGAGAGAGAGAGAGAGAGACGGAAAAAAAAACACACAAGCTGAAAGCTAACAACAAAAAAGGAGATGAGAGTCAATGTGGAAGAGAGAAATACTAAAGAAACACCCACTAATAGAGAACAGCACCAAGACCAGGAAGGACTGAGAGACGGCATGAAAGCAGATGAAAAATCTGAGGCGGAAAATGAAGTGATGAATGAATGTAGGGAGAGGGAGAATGAGTGGGAGGAATGGGCAGCCCTAGAGAAGGAGATAGATGAGCCAGGGTCAGGTGGAGAGGGGAAGGGGGAAAAAAAAGATGCAGAGACAGGGAGATGACAGAAAGGAATGGATGATGGGGAGTGGAAACGAGATGGAGGGAGACAGACAGAGAGAAGTAAAGATGTGGGAGAGGAAAGAAGTTAGGCGCTGGAGAATTAATCAGTTTATTCTCAGAGCGAAGGGAAACTTTTTCTGGGTAAGAAAAGAAGACAGAAAAAGAAAACTACGTAGACTCAAAGGAGGAACGGCCACATGTGCTGACACAGACTTACTGGCACAAACTGTAATTCAAAACTGTCAGACCATAGCAAACCTGTCCAAGCCGTACTGTACCAATAACAAATCAGTTAAAGTTCTGATTGCACTGTATACTTCAGGCCCAGATTTGTTGAAGAGAGAGATCCAGAGAGAAAGAGAGAAGAGGTACTACTCTCTGCCCAGACTCCTCCCTGGAGCAGGACTGGCCAACATGGCACTGGCTGGGCATCTGACCCGCTGCGGCCTCCCTTTTCTCGGCCTGGAGCAGCTGGCGGTTCATGTGTTTGCCCAGGCTTTACTTGAGCCTGTAAGAGCGTTGGCACAAAACTCAGGGCTGCCGAGGGACCTGCTAGTGCTTTCCCGGGTATAAAGTGCATTTCTGGAGCGCAGAAGCAGAAAAGAAAAAAGGGGTCTGAGAGGTTGTTGAATCCAACAGTGTGTAAAAAGAATGCTGTTGAAGAGGGCTACAGTGGCAGCGCTATGCATTATCACTCAGCAACTAAGCCAAAACCCCTGAGAAGAGCTGATCTCAATATACAGACCCTGCTCAGACATCGCTGCTGATGCCAAAGCTACTCAAGTAAAATTGTCAGTGAAGAGAGAATGAAGATGAAAAAGCTATAAACTTTGAATTAAAGGAGCACCTTAAGGCCCTGTATAGTTATTTCTATACACCTTATATGCTAAATATATGCAGGGCCTCGGAGTTATTGTTGTTTTATTTATTATATGCATTTATTCATGCATCACGTGATTAGGTAAGTTTTAGGTAAGTTAAAGTTGCAAACAACCAAATCTAACTTTCAGGATTTTACAATAATAAAAAAAATACATGATGATGCATCAACCCTTATGATAAGTAGGCTAAATAATCAGTCATATAAACTTTATGAATATATCTGTGCTTATGTATTATACAGAATGCAGTGAAAAAAATCATTTATATTACATTATATAAATTTATTTAGATTTTTAAAATAGCAAATATTCCAAATAACATGTCTTTCAATGAAAGAACATTTAAAACTTGGTTTTTACTATTAGTTATAGATGGTGCTGCTACTATTTTTGTACAACTTGAAGAGTTGGCTGCTCACAGCATCAGAATCAAACACTTTAACAAATACTCTACTGTATATATATATATATATATATATATATATACACACACACACACACACACTTATATACATGTATTATATATACATTATACATTATTAGATTTAGATGAACCAAAATAGAGGGGTATTTGCTTGTTAAAAGTCCTACATATTATTATTATTATTATTATTATTATTATTATTATTATTATTATATTATATTATTATTTTTTCACCAAGTTAACATTGGTTTCAGAGCTCTGCCAAAGTGTGTGTGTTAATGCTACGTTGTGGCATTATTTCATACCTCAAACTCCTTGCAGTTTCAGTGTTTATGTGAATGAAGTACTGCTGAGCCAAAACTCTTATATGAGGTCACAATAGTGGAAAAATCGAATTGGCTAACTATCCAATCCAAAAATATAATACAAAATACAAAAGGCAGGAAATGACTTATTTGTACACACACAAAGGAGACTAATTTTAATGTCTAAAAATGATTCTTTAAAATGGCTCTTCAAATCTACATCACTGACTAGACACAGTCAGCTGACTAACTTGTTGCTAACAAAAAAAACTACCATTTTTCCACTTCATTTGTTTTCTCTTCATTTTTACATAAACGTGTTAAACTGACTTTTTAAACTACTATGAATTCCATATTCCTAAAGTGATGTCTCCACCTTTCATTGTTCAAAACTCATTCTAGCGTAAAATGCAGCTTTTTTTTTTTATTTAAGTGCCGTAGTGTTTGTGAGCAGCGCAGTCTGTAATAGTCTGTGTTTTACCCTTCGTCCTGGTTTAAATTTTTAAATAGGATTAATGAGCATTTTAGTTAAAATTTGGAATGAGTACGTACAGTATTGTATATAAATGTAGACATGTGCATCTGTCTAATTAAAGGCTTGCTAATGTAAATATAAGCATTTAAAAAGTAGGCCAATATAAAATCATTGACACACTCTGACTAGTAGTGTGTGCCACTTGCTTTGTATCTGCAATCCGGTGATGCAGTACCTGTAGGCTGAGTGCGCTGCTGACATTGACCCTGGGCAAAGACAGTGCCATATTCATGCTGCTCAGCTTCCCCAGCCATTTCTCCAGCTGCTCGAGTGTCAACACGCGCTCCAGCCTGGCCAGACTCTCCACATGGAAAGGCAACAGAACCACCATGCTGGCCTTTCCAGCCCACAGTCCAAGCTCCAACACCTGCACCATATTCTCTATGTCTTCATAGTGACGGTACAACCCTGTAGGCACATGCAGAAACAAAGGAGCATGGTTGAAAAAATAGATTTCATTTGTCCATCTATGTCATATGTTTTCACCAAATGTTTGGCTATCTGAGACTATCTGATACAGCAGCTGCGATGGCAAAGTTCAATGTTTTTCAAGCACAGATTCAGATAGATGTACTATTCTGCTACAGCCAGTGAATGGTTAGTGCAGAACCAAAGGAAAATAAAGAGACAGTGATTACTACACCATAATTCAGTACACTTTACCACTGTTCACCTTTGCGCTGTGACTGGTATTCAAAAAATCCACCTGGCATCAGCAAACTAATGTCCATCAGCAGGAGATATAATCCATCTGAGACTCCTGATAGTATCATAATCTGCCAAGTCATAGCGAACATTGCTGTCTTCTGTAGCACTGGCTTGGAATCTTTTACTGAATTTAATTTTGTGGCAATGAAACTATATTTAACTAGGACAAATATACTGTAGTGCACAGGAGACTTCAGAACAATCATCAGTTTTGGTTAAAAAAGAAGATGATAAAAAAAAAGTTATAATAAAAATGTATTGGTGGTTATTATTTTAAGCATTTAATAAGTAAGCTCTAATATGCAATATTAATACATTTCTTCTAAGACAAAACATCATTTCTTATTATAAGTAATTAAAACAAGTCTTCATTTCACGTTTTTAAGTGCACCTGAGTGTTGAGGAACTCTTCCTGCCTTCCTGTTTCACGAAGAATATAAACTTTCATAAATCAGGCTAAACATGCCATTACCCACAGTTAGTCCACTAATTAAGAGGCTGCTCTAATGAGCCTACTTGGAAGAGGATGCAAGTATATTTTACAAACTGTCCAGTGAAATCTAGAGCTGGAGAGGCAAAACTTTCTTCAGAGATCATAATTGGAGATTTGCAGAAGACGACAGCTTTGTGGGGTCACCAAGTCGTCAAATCCACAATTACAACATAGAGCCATATGTATCTGGATGGTCAGATGTAAGAAACCTCATGTGACTACAAACCTAAGCACCTGGAGTTGGATGGATGTTGCATGAGCTTAGATAAGAACTGAGTTCATGGTCAGATGGAGAAAGAAAAAAAAAAAAAAAACAGCTCAAACCCATATGGTGGGTTCAAAAATAAAAGACAAAATAGATGGTCCTACAGAAAAGAACCTGATCCACTTGGTGGAGGCAAAAGTTTCACAATACTCAGTTGTGAAAAATGAGTCCAACAAGGAAGTGCCAAAACATGCAGTTCCTTGAATATCCACCGGGAGTTAGCTCCAAAAGTGATTCATAGATCCCCGCATTAAAATGCAGAACCACAGACAAGTATGTTTGCAGCCTGGAACAAAAATGGCTATATTTTCATTCATGAAAACTCTATGGGGTGATGTTTTTATGTACTGCAACAGACAAATTTATATTAAGTAATAAAATTATGCACAATTTATGCAAAAGTGCATGGCTGATTTGAGTGCGGGTGTCAGTCTGCTATCTGTCTGCCAAGGATCACTTTCGCTAACTAGCTACTGTATATGATTATTATTTATTATTCTATATTATTATTATTCCAAAGAGGAGATTTATGGATGCAGTGAGAGAGGACATGAAGTTAGTTGGTATAAGAGAAGAGGATGCAGAGGATAGGGTTAGATGGAGGCAAATGATTCGCTATGGCGACCCCTGAAAGGGAACAGCCGAAAGACAAAGAAGAAGAAGCTCTAGATTAGAGGCTCTCAAATTTAATATTCTACGGTCTGAATCTGATTTCTATTTAAGGGCGGAACAATCTGTGATAAGCAAATGACTTTTATTAAACTTGCTTTTGTTTTAGGGAAAAAATAACAAAAGAATATTCATTGACTGCTTTTCATGCATAAACAAGCTAAATAAGCCAAGTGATTTTATTTGGAACACGACTCTGTAATATCAATATGATTTTCAAGCAAAAGTCCCAAAACGTGTGGTTGTTCAAATATCACGTTTAAAAAAAAAACGCCAGCCGTTCTGCTTTCTTCTTCTTTTCAGTGAGCTCGCGCTCCCATGGCGTCTCCTGTGGTGTTTCTCATCATCCATTAAGCATGAAGGAAACACAGAGACCTTCATCAGCCGATCCAGAAGGACAGAACGAGTGAAGCTGATTCGTTGCGACATTCTGAAAAGTTGCTATTTTAATCTCGTTGCTGCGTGGATGCGAATGGGAAGTTCATGTTTTTTGTATTGTGTTACAGTATGTCGCACGTCTCCATTTAAAATCCCAAAAGATGCGACACATGAACGGACCCAGAGACAGTCTAAATACCCAGGAGCCCAGGCTGAGAAATGCCGCAGTCTGGCTGCCAATTACGCTACCAAAACATTGGCACAAAAAGGTGTGGTCGCTAGATGGAAGAACTGCCAATTTCTTTACATATATGGGTTGTGACATCGTCATCCACGATTTTGAACGTGAAAGTCTGCTAACTCACCCTTGATCTCTGTGACATGAAATCCCGCACGTTTGCTGGCTGTTAACAGGGAAACTATTAATTTTAACCTTAGTCTTGGGCCAGGCTCTGCTGTAACGATCTCAGGATAGGCTACAAATATAACAGTTTATTGGTGATCATAACGTTTTTATTTCAATGAAAGCAATCTACACTTCATTAGTTGCCATGCTAATTTGAGGTGTAGCCTTGGTCCGGATTGATTTGCCGTGTGGTCTGGATTCGAAGGTATGAATACTCACATCTGTAAAGAGTGAGCGATGATACAATCATCTCCATCACATACAATTCTCTCTAGATTCCCTCGAATGGTGTTCATTACAGTTAAGTGAATCTCTGAACATGTTGAACTAAAAGATCATTATTTAAACAGTGTGTTTTTTTTAAAAACAGATATTTGATTACACGGATGATTCAGCACACTTTTTATGAAAGATAATATAACACTACTGTACATACAGATTTAAAAATAGATTACATCAAGAGGCCGAGCATTCGAAGTCTGCGAAGACTAACTGCATGTGCATCTTATCTCTTGAGTAGAGTACGGGCAAAAAAAAAAAAGGTACATTAAACTAATTAGGATCAGAGCTTGTGCTCCGCAGTGAGTGCAGTGATCGGTGTAGCTTCGCTCTCACACCACTCTCACTCTTTCATGTGAAGATGAAAGCTCATGTGGTCTCTGAAGACAGTTCAGCTGTGTAACAGTGTCTTGAAAAAAAAAGGAAGAAAAAAAAAGAGTGGACACGGCAATCATGGATAAAATCAAACGCTGATTCCCTTTTTTATCCCTGCAGTGAGCTTTAAAAGGAATAAACTTCAGTGGCGGACTAGCAGCCTGTGATGTCATTCATAAACACTTTAAAAATACTCAATATACCTTAAATATGATCTTTTTTTATTTTTATTTTGGAAAAGTTAAAAGTATGTAAAAAATAATAAATAAGCAGTATAAAATAAATGGACAATATTTGTAGAAGGAGATTAATACAAAATATATTTACCATACTCTGTCTCAGATCCATATCATTATTACACATGTTTTTTATCAGACTTTATTTATAAAGTGTCTGCCAAGTCTTGATTAATTATAATCAGAATCACGACTTCAACAGCACTGTGCTTAGAGCCGGAGTAGCCTCGACTATGTTATCAGATCTCCACCTGTCAGATTTGCTAAACTAAACATAAAATGTAAACACATCCATCTGAACTGCGGTTATACAAAAAGCAACCGAGATAGAGCGGCCAAACAAAGCACAAAACAAGCCCTCAAGTCGGACAGACGCTACATAAAGGGGTTATTATCTCTCAGTCAACAATCAGACAGGTGCAGGAAATCGTCAGCGGTGGCGGCGCGTCACAGCAGGTGCGTGTGCTCAGGTGACTATAGTGCAGAAGAGGTGATCTGGATGGCGCAGGATCGGCGGCACCTTTGTGTTCAGCATATGCATCTACACAGTTCTATGTGCCTTTATTGAAACATGACTGAACATTCAATCCTATATAATATAGTCAACTCAGAATTGTTGGCACCCTTTGTGAGAATGGAAAAAAATAAGTGTATTTTAACCACTTTTTTCAAACTACTTTCCCATGTAGACTTTTTGTTAAAGCTATAACATATGCAGCAGTTGTTGATACTAATTAACAATTTTAAATACATACAAATCTTGAATGTAATATGCACGTAGTGATGCGTCGTTCATGAACAATTCGTTCTTTTTGAATGAGTCTTTAACGTGACTCAGAAGAACGAGTAGTCTCGGAGAGTGATTCGTTAATTTTCTACTGGGCACATATGCGCAAAGCATCACAAAACCTCCGTAGGTTATGTACAGGAAACAGAAAAGAGTAGTTACTTGAAGTTTGAGTCTTCAAGTCCCGAGTCATTCGTTCTTTTGACTCCCATAGACGCTATGCAGTCCAGTACACAGGAAACAGAATTGAGCGGTTCTTCTTAGAGTCTTCTACTCCTAGTCGTTCGGTTTTTTGTCACGTGACTTCCACAGATGCTATGCAGCGCAATAGATTCAAAAGAACGAACGGCTCGGACCAGAAGATGTGAGAGGTGAGCTGCTCATTTCTTTTATTATAATATGTCCTTAGCTGCATTGTAATATTTTCATTACTGGAACTATAGACAAAATTTGTGTATGTAGACGTGTTTATTGAAAATGTAACATTTTATTTTATTTCTGATCAAAAGAACCAAATGAACTAAATGACTCAAAAAAAGATTCGTTCATTTTGATGAATGAGATTCGAAGAACCGAGTCACTAAAATGATTCAAACTTCCCATCACTATTCACAGCTAACGCTTAGCTACAGAGCTACCTAGCTTCTAACACAAGACTGAATCCCAAATCCCTCTCTAACCCCTGATCAAGGGCACTACTTGGTGTGCGTTAGCGCATTAGCGCGTTGGGATTTGACCCCAGAAGTTAACGGAGCTGATATTCTAAAGTGGAAATATAAAGTTTTTCAGGACTGTCCACCACCTCCATGGTTTATTCTTCTCACCTTTTGTACTGGTAAGAATTTTTAACTACTTTCAACCCTGTTAAAGACACTAACTGTTGCTTGCTAACTGTCAGTCGCCAACTCCACCCATTCTGTCAAGCATGTGGGCGGAGCTAAATAACTGGTTAAATGAAGACACAAATCATAATCTGTTGATGATAAATAGTGTTTAAGGACAGGACTATAAAAGGACATTCCCTCTTCGTGCCTACAATCGCATCCCAGCCGTTCTATATCCAGCGATAACGCACTGTTTTGATGTATTATGCAGTTACTTACTTTTACTTGTGTGAGCTGGATCTCATCCTGAAGCACCTACAGTATCTGTGAGTGGGGTGTCAGATTACTGGCCCTAAAATGAGGTGTACATTGCTCAAGCGTGTTTTCAGAAGACATGTGTTTTTTTTTTCTTCCCCTTCATGCTCTCTACTTTTAGTACCGAAACCCTGCCTGCCAACTTATCTGTTAATACGATTAATCCACTAATCCTGCCTTGTTTAAAGCTTCTCGATGGCAGCAGGCCGAAGAAAATAAGGAGCTTGGAAATTTACACGATACTTGGGCTGATTAATTGCCGTGGCATCATCACACCGAGCCGGCGAATTAGCTGCTGGAAGATTGGGGTGTAATACGACGGATAGCCAAGTTTTCAGATGAGGTGCGAATTATTTCCTGTGCAAAGTGCGTCTTTGAATATCCTTCATTGTTAGATACAGTACCTTGTTAGATAGTCCAGTTGACGCGACTCAACTTCCAGATTTCCTCAGTATGGAGGTGAAAATAACTTCCATATAAACCACTGATGTTGCCTCCATCACTTGCTTCAAAGATCTTCGAGCTCCCAGAAACACAGATACCCCGAGGCTGATGTTTAAAGATGTTCTCAGGATTCCAGATGCTTCGTTCCTCTCCGGTTCTCCCTTGTACAGATGCAGTTTACAGACATCTTGTCTTCTCCGTACCGAAACCTCTTCAAGCTGTTAATGATTCAACTCTCAGGTTCTGAAAGACTCTCATAATAATCATCATTGTGTTTCACAGAGAAACACAAGTCAGGCTTTTCTCAGAGCGAGCAAACCGAAATGTTTATTTACACAGAACTCATTTATAAATTGCACAGGAAGGTCGGTACCTTAGCCCGGGTTTATTCTGGCACTGGAAAGACCTTTAAATGCCGCGTTTCACACAATCGACACATTCAGAATGACCGACTTTGGTCGCAAAATGATGATAAACTGTAGGTGAGAAAGTTACGTGTATTCAGAATCGGGTTACGCAGAATATCCAAATCTTCTTCTTGTAGTTTTTTTCTCTCTTTTTTTTATACATATATATCATGGGGAAATATTTTTTTTCATTTTTGACTATCCTTTAAGTCAGAAAGCAATTAAGGAGTGAATAAGGAAAGTGCTTTATTTGTTTCAATGTTCTCAAATGTAATATGATGTATAATGAGAATAATTATACGATAACTAGATAATTAGATATCTGCGATTCAGCTGCTTTCTCTTCTGACTTCAGTCGAAGACTTAATATACGAAAAGACTTTATTCCCTCGCACTGATTACATTTCATTCCTCAATCTGGAACTCGTCCCCGTAGCTCTGCCTATTACACTCGGATGTTTTAAACATTTCACGACGATCCTCATTGTAACGCGTCCCCATTCATGGCTCGTATTCCGGATTTTCTCTGCTCCCCTCCTCGTCATCGTTTTTAGAAGACGGCTTGTGCGCAGCGTGCTTTCCTGAGATTCAAATAAATAAAAATGAAAAATGAACTCGAACAGCCTGCGAGGAACGTAACAGAGCAGAGCAAAAAAAAAAAAAACTGTGACAAACTTTGTATGCCTCCCGCCGAGAGCTTCACCGCATTCATCAACTTCAAACTCATTTAAGGAAGAAGAAAAAAAATAAATAATGCCATCTTGATGTAGAGTTGGAGGAAAAGGGAACTGATGAGGAATCCTTAAATTTACTGCCATCTTAAATTTGCTTTTGTCCCAGAAGATGCTAAATAAGGAGGGCAGCTCTATATACAGGAGATAACTGGAGCGAAACGGCGAACGTGGCCCGGGCCTGGATACGTCAGCGTGGCTGCGGCCGAGTCGGAGGAACAGCAGCCGCCTTCGGTATTTGTGGACTTTTTTTTTTCATTTATTGCGACTCGTTTGATCTGTGAGTCGGGGAAAAAAAATTGGCCTGCGTGATGCTGTGAAAATGAGAGAATTAATACTGTGGAGTTTTTTTTTTTTTTTTTTTGGCGTTTAATGACACGGGGATGTCGTGCATATTTTTCTAATTAACGTGAAAAGGGTTTTTTCCTTGTGAATGTTTCTAACTTCCACTGTTTGAACTCGTGCATCAAAAAGCAGGAGAAATCCCTGATATGCAGATCAAAAACAAACCAGACTTCTCCACCTCATTCAGTTTGGGGATTTTTACTGCAGTTTGTTTGTTTTTGTTTTTTTTTTTTGTTCAGGGTTTGACAGATAATGTTGATTTTTATTTTTTATTTTTCCCACCCATCTTCCTGTACCCTGTAATCAACATTTGATTTAAACCTGCCTTGGATTTTGGTTGAGCACAGCCCTCAGGTGCTTTAGTCCTGGCGTAAGGGTTTGTTTTGTTTTAATTTCTACAGAATTGGCACTTCATCATTATTTGGGAAGCTAATGATTAATTGCCAACTTTCCAACTTTCACAATCCTGATCTCATGTACAGTAACGTCTCACCAAATGATTTGAATGTTTAACACCTTTTTTTTTATTCGTTCCTCTCTCCTCCATCCATATGATTTCATTTCTCATGTATAGACACGGGAACGTTCTTGTGGCTGCCTGCCGGCGTCACCGTCTGTCAAAGTAAATTAAGCAGTGCATACTGGGAAACTATCAAGGTCAGAGCCGGCTTCTGATGGCATGTCTTACTGATAGACCTGTCGGGTAGAGTGACGCATTCAGAGTGACAGCCACACACACTCACACACACACACACACACTCCCAAATGTTTACATCTTTGGAAAATGCAATCTCATTCCTTGAGTGGACTTTTCTGTACATTAGTATGTTATATAATAGTATAATATACCCTATGAAGTCACTTCTCAATCTGCGGAACTATTTGTCCATTAATTCTTTAATGTCTAACAGATATGCTTCGTGTAATCTACGAGACAAAAATAGCAAGTTTATCCACAGGGAAGGCAGAAATTACAAGCCTGGGTTTATTATGAGATTTTAGCCTGCAACCATTTATTGAAGTATCAGTAAAACTTAATGAGTCCTGTAATTAAGCTCTGAGGCACACCGTGACTGCTGTAAGATCTTTATTCCCCGTGTCTGTGTGGTAGGCATGTAGACGAATTCGAAGCCATTATTTAGAATGAACAGATTGTATTTTTAATAGAGACAAAAACAGATACGAGTAGGAGGAGGTTGGAGACTAGAAGTCACACCAACTAGAGCATAGGTGATTTTAGGCCCTTTTCGCACTTGAATTTAGTTTTAGCACCCCTAAAGACAATAATCATCATCATCATCATCATCATAATCATAATGATAATAATACGTCCTCATTTTTAGCATTCTGTCGTTTAATCTACTTTGAGACGTGAGCAATAGTTACAGGTTTAGCTAATGGTTTTATGTACAGTTGATGGTGATGGTTGATTCTTGATGGTGTGACGCTACATTCAGATTTTTCAGTCAGTTTTTGGCAGCATAATTTACATAACGTTAGTAATCCATATACTAATGGGAAGAAATGGAGAAGAAGTAGCTATTGAATGGTTCAGTTGAAGCTATTGAATGGTTTAACCGCTTATGCGTTAAAAGCACAGGAAAATTAAAACGTAAGCAACTGGTGCACCAATCTAATGTTTTTTCAAAATCAGATTTTAGTCACTTTCGTACATGGTCCTAAATCGGATATCTACCCCATATGTGATCATGCAACTTGAATGAGAACGGGTGAAATCGGAACTCATTTGACCTTTTGACGTCATTCAGCAGCATCAGCGCGGGAATTTCATAGCAGTTAAAGCGAGGCGTCTGGCTTTCTTCCTTCTTCTGGCTCTCAACAAACAGAGCCGACTAACCGCTCACCGTCCTCCAGAGCAAAATCCAAAAGCAGGTTTCTGCTCAAATCCCATCCATTGTTTGAAATGAATGAACGCTTGCACAAATATGACGTGTTTTAACTCAGAGGGTGCGAGCAAAGACGTATCGATGTGAGCATGCATATGCTGTTTTAGAGTCCAGACGCGTCCACATTAGAGTCACACAAAAATATTAAATCTAATTATGAATAGAAACCGTAACATCCAAATCCGATCTGCCGAACAAAAAATCCGAATCGAAATCAGTGTGACTTACAAATGTGGACGCAGCCCGAGTGATGGTTTTATGGATCAATAATAAAGTAGGTTTTCTCAGATTTTCTTGCTGTCTTTAAATTGTCAATGTACTCTACTGTACTCTTTACTGTAAAAAAAAAAAAAAGTGCTATCTGCCCTCTTCCACATAACATAAGCTCGCAGACCCCCATCACTAGTTACAGTAGTGTCACAGTGATTTCCAGAGCAGTAGACGATTCCATCCCTCCCACGTTGAGAGCAGAGCTAATTTCGTCCCTTTAGACTTTCAGCCATTAATGGCCACATTTGGGAGATTATATACACGGGGTGAGCGCTGTGATGTTGCACCATTCTGAAGCAAGAAGCAGCCAAAGTGGTTGAAAAATATGGCTAATGGGTACATACAAAAAAAATCATAATTGCAGGATTTAAGGGAACCTATTATGAAAAATCTACTTTTTAGTCATTTAGAGGCATTCAGAGGAGTCTCCACTGTTCATGTACAAAGAAAATGTTTGTCCCCAATGTTTGTCCTTTTTCCAGCTAATTAGGTTTCTCCTATAATGTGACCTCATAGACCAGGAGGTTCATTGCTCAGTAAACAAGGAGAAGTTTGCGACCAGCCAATTTTAGTCCCTGTTTTCTGATTGGCTAAGAAAATGCACTTCTGCAAAGGGTGTTCGGTCGCATTTCATTTAAAGTTACGGACACTGAACCGGGATGCTTGGAAAAAAAGTGAAAAACAAGCAAGCCAGAGTCTGATCAGAGATGTATTTCAGCTTAAATGTTATTATGGGGATTTGTGACCTTTGAAATATAACAGTCCTGCATACACTAATAGTTGACGTTACGAATTATAGATAAGAATAATATTTAAAGCATTAAACAGACAGATCTCCGGAAACCTTGTCCATAGCAGAATAAACTACAGTTCTACCAAAAACCCTGCACTGGATAAACAGAGCTCATCTTCTATTAGAGGACATAAATAGATTTATTATTTTTTATCTTTTGACCCCCTGATGTTCACACTGAATCTGGGCAAAAAACAGTGACTGAATCACACTGTCATTTACCAACAGATGAGATCCTCGTCCTCAAGAAAAAAATATATTAAAGGCTACAGAAGACGTCAGTGTGGTGCCATGTTCATGGTGTTAGTTCCAGATATTATAAGAGCTTTATTCTTGCGCTCGATTCTACAGTGCACAGGGGACATGCCTGGAACAGACACTGTGGTTCGGTACTGAGACATACAAAAAGGGTTTTTCGGGACTCATTAAAGCCATCTGTCAACGTGATTTTTAATAAAGCTACGAGATTCTTTTTTTTTTTAAGAGTCAATTTTTAATAATTATTTTTAAAAAAATCCTTAAAGATACAAAAACTTTTTTTTTCTCTCGTCAGGCATTTCCCTGCCAACCCATGAAGCGCTAGCAATGCATGACATCACTTGTTTTTCATGAGTGTTTTGGACACATTTCTAGGAGCACAGTACTCATGGAACAGTAATTCAGGATTGAGGGTTTGATGCACTCTAATGCAACTTCCTCTTTCAAGCTATTTAAGCTATTTATCATAGCCGTACTGATCAACAGAGGACGCTACGGCAAAGTGCAGAAACACCAGGCATGTCATAAGCAATATGGATCAAATTAGCCCGAATGAAATTGGCCTTTCATTCTATAACTCAGTCTTGAGTGGTGGACTACTAACCATTTAAGGATTTTTTGTTTGTTTGTTTGTTTGTTTCAGTGAAACTTGAAAAGATCAGGGCGTGTATTGACAAAGCTTCTCTCAGAGAGCTCCTATCTTAGCTTAAATAGTCCTAGCTGGGAGTCTTAGACTAAAAGTGATTTCGGAAACTTCTGAGAGTAACTCTGAGTAAGGAAAGTACAAAAATCCTTTATCTTAGTGAGGAGGTGTGGTCGACCCCGTTGCTAGGGATAAGTGTATCAGGGGATTGTATAGAGAAATAAAGGGAGTTTACATACCAAACTCCCTTTATGTCTCTATATAATCCCCTGATACACTAATGCACTTATCCCAGTGTTTCACTAGAGCTTGGACACCATCAATGTAGACGCCGGCCTCCCAGGAACTCCTTTAATGGCCTACACATGTGGAAATGTCTTGGATGAGTAACACCTCGGCCGGGATCATCATTCACGGACGTACGCCCTTCTTTAAAATGTTAACACCGTTCAAATGTTTTACTGAGGCTAAGAGTCTTGAAGTCTTCTGCTTTTACGCCTTCATTCACTCGGACATTCACGAGTCCCGGTTTGACTTGAACGGCCTTTGTAAAGATGAAAATGGTTTGACATGGCCTTTTGCATAATTAACGGTTCTTAGTTTCCAAACGAAGGGTTCAATAGAATCGTTCCTGATAATAAAGTATTATTTTTCACGGAGACTGTAAAGCTGTACTTGTTCATTTGGTTCATACACCTGATCAGAGCACGAGCTCACGGCGCTCTGCTTATGGCTTATGTGTCGTGACCATCGTACCCACTTGGAGTGAACAGTAGAGGCCCAATCGGGTGATGATCATTCTTTGTTTGTCACTAAAATCCCTTTAATTAGATTTTCCACGTGTGCATTTCGTCTCCATTCAGCAATAAGAAATGGACATTAGAGAAGTGCAGGCTGTGCTTTGGTCTTTATTACTAACCTCAATATGCTCCATCGTGTAGAAACAGGAAAGTGTGCCGTACTGAAATGATCTCAAGTGCCCTCCTGTTTGTTTTTTTCACCCTTCCTGTTTTCTGGGTAAGAGGTTGAAAATAAGACGCTTTCGCTTGCGCACTTGCATATTTACCATTTCAGTACTGATTAGGGAATTAAGCAATGCAGTGAAAAGATCAGATTAAACGATATACCTGGCACGTGTATTTAAATTAATGCATATTTTTCCAATCTTTAATGTTTTTTTTGTTTGTTAATAATGTATTTATTTATAAAATAATAAATCCCTGAAATAAAATCTCAGTATGAATTTTATTAGGCCAAAGGGGAAACATCTGAGACATGAGAAATAGTCATTCTACAGTGAGCTTAAATAGTCTTAATGACTCGTATACAGTATTATAACTATTTCTGTAGTGTTTAAGCGAACTACACTAACCTTATGGCAGATTATTATAACCTTCTGACAACTTATCTTTTTATCAGAGCTTTCAGGTCGAATTAATTTGTAGCACTTTGAGAATTGCTTTAAATATAAAATGCATTATAAATAAAATGTATTATTATTAACTTATAGCCAAAGCTTCTGCACTATTTCAGTGGAAAATCTTCTTATATTTTTCATTTTATTCTTTCCTTTTAACTGCATTCAGCTCAACTCTTCACATATCTTCGCTCGGCTCCGTGGACGTGAGCATGATGGACGATCGTGGTTGTGTTTACTTCTCCATGAGAATCCCAGATGCTTCACCTTTGGCCTAATTTACATCAACTCTGTATTTTAGAGATTCAAGTTCTGATATTTTTATTATTATTATTATTATTATTATTACAACTAATATTCATTTTATTACTTTAATGCTGTAACCTGTAATTGTATGATTGTATAATTTAAAATGTATAATCTTATCCGAAGCACGTTTAAAACAATGTAGATTTTTTTAAACACCAAATTTAAAACTGGACTTCAATTTTTCAGACATTTTATTTCCGGCTCTATGTAAGCTCTTTAAAGTGTTCAGTCTTGTATATACATTTTATTTGTAGACTTTTATGCGCCGGCACCGTATTCGGGTATTAATCTGATTCTTTCTTTAAAAAAAAAAAAACAAAGAAAGATAGAAAATAATAATAATAATAATAATAATATGAGACATTGACCTCAATTCCATCAGCAGTGAACTTTGTACCTTCCCATGTATTTGACTTTGCACTCCAGCTTTGTGAGCTACGCAGTCTGAAAGACGGGATGCAGATGGCATTACAGGACCCTTATCAGATCAGATCAGAGAGAGAGAGAGAGAGAGAGAGAGAGAGGCGAACAACAGCGGCACGATTGTGCTCAGAACAAATCCATTAGCAATACAAAGCG
>JAQMYI010000005.1:1367529-1380272 GCA_030014275.1 Clariallabes melas | reverse complement strand
TATATATTATTAATTGTTTTTTTTTTTTTTAAGGACACAACAGGAAATATACAATAAAGAAAAAAATAAACCCTATTATAGCACAAAATCCGGGCTTTTCGGGGAAACATACCGTTTCCATTGCTCTGAGTAGATTTGAAAGAAACCCTGAAGCAGTTGAGAGTAATTGCTGTCCTGAGCTGCTGGAGATGTTGCTGTGGACCTGACCTGAGATCAGTAGTCAGAGAGAGAGAGAGAGAGGGGAGGGAATCCCTGACGCTCCTTCACCAAGGAAACCCGAAGCGCGTCTGCGCTGACGCAACTGCCCATTTTTGGAAACCGTACGTCAATGGCCGGGCGCTACCACCTCAGTGTGCGCGGGGGGAGCCGCGGGGTCGCGCTGACGCCGCACGTACGCGTTTTCCTCTACAGTAAAATCCCGCGCGTTCTCCACTCACCGCTCCTTCACTGACCTTATTACACATCTCACACTGAACCGCGCGCGGACATCTCCTCATCACGCGCCCTGAGCGCGCTCACCAGCGCCGTGCACCCCCGTCCGCGAGCGCGCGTGGTCCGTCCCTGGTGCGTGTGCACGCAGGTTGGCGTTGATAAACGCTCGCGAACGCACTATAGTGCCATTAAAGTGAGTCATCGTTCAGCAAAACTCAGAAAAAAAAAAAAAAAAACCCCGCACCGAGCAGAAGGCAGTGCTGTGAGTCACGGGTAGGGACGGAACGGGACCGAGGCGCGCACCAGCACTCAGCTCATTCCACAAAGTAGGTGCACAAGAGACATTTACCATTTTTTAATCTCTCGCAAACTTAAGCAGCCTGTTATCGGTTCAGTACCTTTAAAACCTGGAACAGAACCTGTGTACTGGACTAAACAAAAAAAAAAAAGAAAAGAAAATGCAAAGCCTCTAATTATACCTGATTTTAAATCACTCCTGCGATCTGGATGCTTTATTTTTTCTTTTTAAAGCTGCTTATGATAATAATTTGGATATTTATCTAACTTTTTGATTAATTAAGCACTGTTCAGCTTTTTTTCTTGCTTGGAAGTGCTGCTGTTTTTTTTTATTTATTATTATTCAAAGAAGACACAGACTCAGTATCGGATCTTACTCTGAACCTGTGAAACTTTTTCGCCTTTTTAATTAATTTTTATTAATTTTTTTATTGTCCCTCTGGATAATGTACCAGGAGTACTGCAGCAGCAGCAGCGGCGCGTCCCCGGTGAGACTGGACTCGTTCACGAGCGGAACAGGCGGCAGTCCGATCTCAGCCTCCGGATACCAGGTACAGTCTGATCTCACTGAGTATCAACTTCATCTCTCAGGATATACTGTAGGATCATCACCGCTCATAGACGGCCAGTCAAACGCTCTTCTCTAGAACATAAATTACCTGGACTACTTCAGGACTGTTACATCTTATTTAATAATAATAATAATAATAATAATAATAATCACCATCACCATCATCATCATTATATTAACACGCTTTAGAATAATGCTAAGACCTAATCGCCGGTAAAAACCATTGATCATAATAGTGACTAGGGTTGATCAATAGTATTGGCACCCCGCAACACAGCAGCTGCTGTCAAGAATATAGTGTGTGTTAACCTTGACATGACGTTAGTGACAGACCCACATCCTGATCTCCAGCAATCACAATGCAACTCACCTAATAACGAAACTCAACCAAGCTACACACACACACACACACACACACATGATGACCACAGAAATGAGCCTATCCTAAAAACGGAATTGAACTCCGATACTCCGAATTCACACATCTGTCAGAAACCACAAACTCTCTCTGACGCACTTTTTAACCTTTAGCATAAATATGAGGGAATGTTGATAATAATAATAATAATAATAATAATAACTGGACCTTAATGCATATGCATTTAATGCGACACTTAATCTTCGGATTCAGATGTTTTTCATCTTAAAAATAATAATAATAATAATAATAATAATAATAAAATTAAAAAATAAAATAAATTTCCTCTCCAAAGAAAAGAGGCTCCTCTGTGCACTGGGACACAATCAACAGGTTGCGCTCGGATCCTCACTTATAACTGGATATATAATAAACCTGGGTATAAATCAGCAGTGTTGATGCTGGGCGTAAAATAAATCTGCTCCATAAATCTAATCCACATTGACATCAGCACCACTTCTCCATGGAGAGCTTCGAGAGTTCGAGTCTCCGCAGAACCTCAGACCTACAGAACTGCAGCTGTGTTTCTCCTGCGCGTCTCTGACTGGAAGTTTTAACACCCCGTCGTAATGTTTCAGCAAAGTTGGAGACGAATCGAAACCCGGATCACTTTCACATTTGCGCCGAATACCGTTTCGGACTGGACGCGTGCGTGCGCGCGTGTGTGTGTTTGTGTGTGTGTGTTCGTGCGTGTACCCATGCGCGCGCTGTCCTGGTTTGCTTCGCGTGAGACACGGCGCGGCGCAAAAAAACGCCAAACAAGGAAACAAACATATCAGGGACTCGACCAGGCGAACTGGTTGCGCGCGCGCGTGCGTGTGCGTGTGTGTATGCGCGCGTTCTGGCTCCGAGTCCTTTGATGTCAAAGTTTGGTGCTTTTTTTGCCTGTTAAAAAAAACAAGATAATTACCAGAATGTCGTGTTAGCTATGCCCAGTGTGTGTGTGTGTGTGTGTTCGCTCCTAGTGCGCGGTTTGGGACGCGGCCATTGGCTGGAAGTCAAGTCCATCTTTTTACGCGTTTCCAGAAATGACGCGCTCCAGCCCAGGCCCACTTTCCGTAAATGTAGCCTGTCTGAATACCTTTCCGCTACAAACGCTTCTGGGATATGTGTGTGTGTGTGTGTGTGTGTGTGTCCTCACATGTGTCCAGGCCCTGTGGATGGGAAGTGCTTAGGGACGGGTCCGGGTATTATGGAGCGCTCGAGTGCTTATCGGAATCGGCTGTAGAGTAGCTCAGACACACCGCATGCAGGGAGGAGTGTGTGTGAGTGTGTGTGTGTGTGTGAGTGTATCCTCACACTCTCCAGCATAAAGCATGTTTAAGTCTTCCAGTTATTCTGTTTGATCATATAGAGTATATAGTTACCCAGATAACTGGCTCGTGAATGTATACACACAACATAAATATTGTTTTTGCTTATACACTGTGTGTGTGTGTGTATATATATACACACATACACACACACACACAAGCACAAGCATATATAAGCAAACTAATGTTCATGTTTGTGTGTATATACTCATCTACTGTATATGTATATAATGTTCATACTATTGCATATATAAGCAAAAATAATATTCATACTATAATATACTATATATATCATATTATAGTATATTTCCATATAATATATAAGCAAAAAATAATATTCATACTATTATCAATATAAGAATGTACAGTATAATGTATAATATAATATTGCAATGTCATATATGAGTATGAATAATATTTTTGCCTACATACAGTCTCCTTGGTTTTTTTCTTTCTTCTATGAATGTGGATTATGTCTTGGGTAAAGATTACAAGCATTTCATTATTTATTGATCTAACCACTCGAGAACGCGGTTAGCCGTAAAATATGACTTCCACACCGGAAGTAGGATGTGACGAGGAGAACGGGAACGGTGCACTTCTAAATATAATAGACTTCCCGATTTACTGGAATAAACATTCTACTCGACCATAGCGTGACTCAGCTCTAGATAAGGAGCCACAGCACCTTTCGTCTGCACTGTTGCACATCAATCTGACCGACTTAATGAGACTACAGAGACTACAGCTGTTACATTGTTTTCATCTTTTTGTGGGAAAATTGAAAACATCTGTTTGTTGTCTTGTTTGGTGTTTCATTCATCAAACAGGATCAGGGTCGAAAACTAGTTCATTTTTAATGAGATGATTCTTTTTACCAAGTGAACATTTTGTCACTGGTCAGGAAACCAGTTAGTCTGGAAACTTCTGAAGCTGTTTAATATTACTGTATCTCTGGAAAACACACACACACAACATGTTTTTTTTTATTATTTTTTTATCTATCGCTGTTTGTGTAGCTGATCAGAATTGATTTCAATCATATTCATGCAAAGCAAAAAACCCTATTTTACCAATTATTCTACATTTGAATGAAGGCAAAGTCAGGCAGGTACAGAGTGAATAAACAAATCACTGAGTACATATGATTCATTCTGTATCTATCTAACCCAGTAACACAGAATAAACAACATATTGGACATGGAGAGGAATGTTCTCGAATTATCTAGTAGCATGTGATTTAGGTTTTTCACCGAACCTTTAAAACAATAGTCCAGAACCTTGACCCCTGAAACTTCATTACCTTCACGAAAAAAGTGTTGCTTGTAGATTGTTCCTCCAATTTGAGACGACGTGAAGTTATAGGACAATATCTGTCACAAGTTGGTTATTCTACTGCTTCTGCAATAGTATTGCAAGTCCAGTCATCATTTCCAAAAAGAAAAAAAATGATGTAACGTTTTGGACATTTAGTATATTTGGACATCTTAAAGGGGACATGGTTCGGTTCTAGAGTCGTTCAGCCCAACTGCACAAATCGACTACTACAAAAGTTTTAATGTAGACCGATTTTTATTTCATGCTACTACATCGTGAGAGCCGTCTTGTAAAACACATTCCACCAGTCTGTCGTATCTATACACTGATGACTCTTGTTCCCCAGTACGTCACTAAGGTCATTATAACCCTGATAGACCACTGTGTGCGGAAATAGTATGGGATTTCCCATACTTCACACAGCGTGTCACTAGTAAGGGAAACACGGTCAGTGGTGTTGCACCATGTGGTGATTCATTACATTGCAATGACTACAGTGCATGAAACAGATAAAGGGTTCATGAACTAAAATGAGTCATCACAAAATTCATAAATAAATTACATAGAAATGCATATGGCTTAGACGAGGATTAAGCTCTTTATTATGAATCTCTGTTTTCATCAGATTTTCCCCCTCCCCTCCTTTCCTTTCAGAAGTACAGAGTTGACATGCCTGGCTCGAGCAGTGCCTTTATTCCAACCATTAATGCCATAACCACCAGCCAGGACTTGCAGTGGATGGTTCAGCCCACAGTCATCACATCTATGTCTAACCCATACACGCGCTCTCACCCGTACGGCCTCTCGGTGCCCGGCGGCCCCGGCCTCCTCGGGCACACGGCCCTCACACGCCCGGGGGTCATCCGCTCCATCGGAGATGCCCGAGGACGACGCAAGAGAGATGAACAGGTCTGTTGTTCATGCACAGTACAGAACATGTATCAATGTAGTGTATGCAGTATGTAGCAAGTATTATGATGCATGATAAATAGATGTCAGAAACTGATTCTGTGTCTACGTGAGAGCTCATCGCTTCTGTTGTGAATACAGTTAACACCAGAGGAAGAGGAGAAAAGAAGAGTGAGGCGAGAAAGGAACAAGCTGGCTGCTGCTAAGTGCCGTAACCGTAGGAGAGAGCTGACCGAAATGCTGCAAGGGGTGAGTTTATGCACGGGTTTGTCCATCATTCACCATGTACAGTAAAAGAGGATATATATATATATATAAAACGTCTGCAAAGGGAGAAAGAATGGTTTCGGTGCCTGTGCAGTGTCGGAATCCTGCAACACCTTGACCCCATCTGGTCTTCCTCAGCTTCTTGGCGGCGTTAAGCAAAGACGAGATCTCATGTAGCTGCACCGAGCATGTTTAGGTAATCTTTCCAGGCTGTCAGAAGCCGGAGACGGCTATAAAGCTTGTGTGGCCGTTATGCCTTTAAACCATGTGTTGTCTGGTAGAACATGGGAATGTCCCCCTCTTAACAGAAAGTACAATCTCTGATTGGACTAATTATCCCAACAATGCCATCTCTCAGCTGTCACGAAAGAGGAATGTGCTGCAAGGGGGCGAGAACGACCGTCTGATACCGTCTGAAGAGGAAACCGCACGAGCCATTAGACCCTACACACTGCTATCTTTATCCTCCCTAAAGCTCACCAAATAAGGAACGATCACAAATCTTTGATCTCCCGGGCCCTGTGTCTTTCGGCGTTTGTAATTGCGGTGGCTACTTTACTTCTAGCTTCCTTCTTCCTCATACCGATGGCATGAAGTCAAGGCACTCAGACAGAAGACAATACGCTATCATCGTCTAGCCGTCCCGTCTGACTTTGCTTAACACCCCCCTCCCCCTCCCCCTCCCCCTTCAGGCTGACTGGAGAAGCATACTGTGCACTAAATCCAATAAGTTTTAAAGCTACTAATTTGTAATGTGCACTTGGGTTGTACACCAGTAAAGGACTTTTTGGTGGGAGTGTCACCAGGAACAATGGTTCGTTTGTTTAAAACTGCGTCAGATATCCTCATAAAGTTCTTAAAGCTCCATGAGTTGATATGAAGACAAAGCTTCTTTTTCACAAAGTGCATGTGTCACGAGCGCACTGTTTTATGAGTACTTTATCGACAGTGATTTCTGACCAGGTTTCAGACATTCATAGGTTTTTAAACCTTGCTGGTTTGATTAAAGATCCCTCAGCTGGTTAATAGGGTGAATCGCTGGTGTGTTCAGTGGCTTCGATAAGGAAACATCAGGACATTAATTCTGCTCTTTCATAACATCATACACACGTGGACTTTGCTGCTATTTTTCGTGACGTTGGTTGAAATGAACAGATAGAGCACTTGATGGTGTAAACTAAAACACCTAGCTTTTTTTTTTTTTTTATGCTAGTGCCACGAGCCAGTTAAACCAGTCAGGGCAGTGCCAGGGTAAATAATACTGTACTCGCAGGGGAGCTGCACCTGATAGACAGGAGGGGGGAAAAAGACTCACTAACATATAAGCTTTCAGACGTACTAATGGATTTCCAGTTTATCTGAATTTCACAGCGTGAGAGCAGATAGATTAACATTTGGAACATTAAAACACTTTTATTAGTATTTTCTTCTGCTCCAGTAAGCCACAACAAGTGCATCTGTTTTAATTCTTCAAGGAATGATTTCTAGAGACGGTGGACTTACTTTTTTATTATTATTATTATTATTATTATTATTATTATTATTATTATTCCCCTGGAATAGAACCCTTTGCTGCCCTTCCTAAACAATTTTTTACATTATTATTATTATTATTATTAGGTAAAAAAAAAAAAAAGGATAATAAGGTTCTATTGCCTCACATCACATTTTTTTTTACTAATACACCTTAAAAACCTCATGATACGCGTCCTTGCTGTGTTTGCATTTTATAACATTTACAGCAAAAGAGTAGAATCCTGTAAAGCCTGCTATTGAATTTTGGTTGCCTTGGAAACTAGTGTTTCACAAAGTGCCAGTATTTTTCTGTTTTTTCTTGCACTCATTTTTCTTTTTAACCGATTGTGCTTTCTCTATTCAGGAAACCGAGAAGTTGGAGGAGGAAAAGGCCGATTTGCAGAAAGAGATCGAGCTGCTCCAGAAGGAGAAAGACAAGCTGGAGTTCATGCTGGTGGCCCACAACCCGGTCTGTAAACTTCCTCCAGACGAGCGGCACCAGAGCTCCCTACCTGAGCAGTGCGCCCCCTTGCCGCTGACCACCATGCGCCCCAACCTACCGCCCCGGTCTGCGCTGAACTCCCACAGTTCCATCGTGGTGAAGCAGGAGCCCGTGGAGGACGGCGAGGAGCGGCAGCAGGTCAAGAGCCAGCACTCGGTCATCAAGCCCATCTGCCTGGGTGGAGGGATGTACTGCTCAGACGGAGACAGCCTCAACACTCCCGTGGTTGCCGCTTCCACTCCGGTGTCGACTCCCAGCAACCCCACCCTCATCTTCACCTACCCCAACATGCTGGAGCCCGAAAGCCCTTCGCCCTCCTCCGAGTCGTGCTCCAAAGCCCACCGGCGCAGCAGTAGTAGCGGAGATCAATCCTCAGACTCGCTCAACTCACCCACCCTGCTGGCTCTCTGAGAAACACAGCTCAGCGCTCGTTCTTTAGCCCATTCAGCTCAGCACTCTTAAACAACAGGTCCCCTACACGGGACGGACCCGGAACCTCATCTCTACGGAGCCGAGAACTCTCAAGGGCTACCTGGCTCGTCTTATTTAAACACCTCGAAAAAAAGGGAACTGTCTTTTTTTCTTTCTTTCTTTCTGGTTTTCTTTTTTTTTTCCCACCATTTTTGCCCACATGCCATTTCAGCTACAAAGAACAACCTGGACTGGAAACATAAGAATCAAACGGTGAGAAAGACAAGAGTTGAGACGTCCGGCCGCAGAATTCCAACCAACCGTCTGGGGCGGAAAATAAAAGTATTTCCTGTTTGTTCACAAAAGTTCGAGACGTATAAAAGGGATGGAGGAGACGCGCGTGTGTGTGTGAGTGAGAAAAGTCACATCCCTGTTCGGTACACGGTCTGCGATCGGACACTACAGAATCAAGCACATGTCTTCAAAACCAGCGTGACATTTACATGATTTTGTCTTTTTGTATTTATGATGTGTTCATATTGTCCAGGTGTATATTGTGTCCTGCTGTTTTTAAAAATGATGTCCCGGGTTCACTGGTTGAGCCTGAAATTCCTGACAGAATAGAAACAACCATGTATTATTAAAGGCTGACCTCTTCTACTCGATCTCTACCTGGCATGTTGCAAACCTTTACATTATGAGGGTTTTTTTTTCTATGTATATTAAAACAAAAACACATACACACAAGTTAATGTCAGGGATTTTTCTTGTTGTTGTTGTTGTTGTTGTTGTCTGTGTGAGCGAGTCACACGAGCATTAATGAAAGCAATCAAGTCAGAACACAGGAGTGTGTACCTGAGGACAAACTCTAGCCATATTCGGTTCAGCCTCAAACCCTTTACACGGCAATACTGCTTTATCTTGGGGCAGACACTGTGGTATTAAAACGGAAACGATGACTTTTATAGTGTACTTTTACGGCTTGATCTGTAAATGTCTTTTTTTTTTCTTCTTTCTTTCTTTCTTTCTTTCTTTTTTTTGGTGCGGAGTCGCACCCGAGACACGACCAAGCCAAACGGGCGCTCGTCCCTCTAACACTGGTTCGGCCTCGATGGCCAGACACGAGACCAGATGCACTATTGTTACTGCACTCTGATTTTAAAAGAAAAGAAAACGCCATTCCTCTTACTGTCGACCTTTAACAGGACACTGACTGATGCCTGAGTGGACCGGAACAACGATAATCCCAAAAAGCACGTCTCCTTTCTGGTTGTGAAGAACGAATAATCAATTGCAATATTTCTGAGTAAACTGTTTACTTTAATTAAACATTCCTTTGGAAAAGCAGGCGGGGCGGGGCAGGGCGGGGCAGGGCGGGGCTGGGCGGGGTGGGGCCGCGGAGACCACTCCTGATTGGTCGCGAGACTGAAGAGAACAAAATGTTGACTTGAAGATTTGAAGGATTGTTCTTTGTCACTTATTTATGTCGGGGATTTTCAAGCAAGTGATGTTTTCAAGTGTTTTAAAGTGGGAGGTTAATGTGGAAATCAATACAATACCAAAAAAAAAAGGGAGAAAGATAGAGAGAGAGAGATAATGAAATAAAGTGTGTAAAGACTGTGAGTTGTATCCAGTCTGCCTGTGAGTCCTTAAACTATATAGATCAAGCCATCTTTCAGCCCTCTGTACATGTCCTGCTTTCCGACCAATAGTTTCTCTTTTGTAATTGCTTTAACTGTTTTAAAAACAAGACAGAAAAACAATGACAAAAAAACAGCAATATGTATGTCAGTGTTTGTTCCTTTGATTATTTAAATGGATTATTATTATAAATAATAATAAAACATGCAAATGGTATTCTCGATAGTTGTATTTTTCTTGTCCATGAACTTTTTATTTTTTATTTTTTGGATTATGTTGGTGGGTATCTCATGCTTGTTGGAGTTCTTCTTCTTCTTCTTCTTCTTCTTCTTCTTCTTTGAAGTCGCTCTGTATTTGGATGAATGCACCTCTCTCATCCATCACATCCTAAGTAGGCAATAACACTCCACCGTTTATTTTTATTTGAGTTTTTATTTAAATAAACACAGCCATATGCAGATGTGCACTACTTAACGCAGCGACGCATTGCCAGTATTGCGCAGTTCGTCACGAGGAAATATTTGAACAAACAAACAAAAAGATTTTTATGATCTTTTATGATCGTTTCGCTTTTCAAATCAATTCGAGTGCTTTTGCGAAGATTTGATGCGAGGATAGAAATTTATTTTAGGATCGACCCGTATCCATTGGGCAGAACCGAACCGGTGGGCAAGGTGCATTCAATACCTGCTATTATATCATATTTTTTATGAATATGAATGGATGACTCAGTATTTCACCTGATGAAATGATGTAATAAATCCTGATTCTTTACTTGGTTCACATGGTGTTAGGAATGTTTGAAACAAAAACAAAACAAAACAAACAAAAAAAAATCATTCAAAGGCTTTTGCAGTTGTGTGTGGAGCTTGTATGTGTCTGTTGTGAAAAGGTCTTACTTTTAAATAAATATAAAAAAGATAGATTTTTGTCGTGCTTCTTTCCTTTTTCTTTATCTCGTCACGAACATATCTGTACTGTACTGTATTGTTCTGCGTAATCAGTCGTCGTTAATCAGAACAGTCCCATTTTGGTTTAATTATTAAGGAGATGAGGAAACGAGCTCATATGAACATTAACGGGTTAAATCAGGTACATTATGTACCGTGTGATCAAAGGAGCAAGTAAACACTTTTAGATTTACTCTCAGGAGAACTTCATACTTGTGCTAGAGGTGTTTTTTCCTGTGTAGATGCAGACGCAGCACTAAGGCAGGTTCTGATTTTGTGCCCGTGTGCTTACCCAAAGGGAGGGAAACCATACACAAACACAAGCTCGATATTCACAGCCCACATCCTTAAACACCCAGTGAACAGAAACTAGTCTAGAGTGTAAACATGAGCTAAGCTTTACTGCCTGCGTGCTGCGTTTAGTACCGAAGAAAATGTTGTAAATCAGTAAACCAGTATGTAGCTGTGTAGTTAAAGACAGGAGAAATCTGTAAGATTGGACTATGTAAGTAGGAGTCTGTGTTGATCGTTCCCCAGCTGGACACCAGATGCTCGGCCAAACTGGTCAAACTGGTGGCTGATCTTTGTGCCAGCGTCCTTATTACTAAAAACTGATCAGTTCATAGCTGCGTCACGGTTGTGTTCATTTCTCACAATTTAACTTCTTTGTGTGTAACAAGCAGTAATAACTAACAGTAGTTGAGAAACAGCTGGCAAAGATACTCTACCAGCTCGACCAGTTCAGCCAGTGCGCAGGCAGCAAGATACCAGGATAAACTGGATTTCTCGGCCCGGTTGCCTTTCAAAACACATCTTTAAATAAAGACAGATTAAAGTAGTGTTAAGTACATTCTCTAGGCACGCACAAGCATCCGACCTTCAGCCTACTGCATCCAGAGTAGAAGACTTTTTACATTTTTATTTGTCTGTGAAATGTACGCGTGATTATATTACAGTATATTATAATGTTATGTCTGATGATGGTAATATCATGTTTGCTTTGCTACATGGAAGACATTTAGAGACACAAAGCCATTAGAGAATCACAGGCACGTGTCCAGGTGTAGGCATGAAGTGGGTTAGCTGGCCTACACTGCCCTCTTGTGGCACTTTGTAAAATAACAGAGAATTCATTATGGTTTCTTTGCAGAACTAGATGTATGTACTGTTTTATTTTAGATACATTTGACATATTTATTATTATTATTATTATTATTATTATTATTATTATTATTATTATACTATTCCGTTTCTCTCTCTTTTTATTTTTATTTATTTATTTTTAACCTATCTACTTGTTATTTTCTTGTGACTTATTATTAAAATTGGAAATATGAATGTAAATATTTGTCATGCCAATAAAGCACCTTTGAATCTTGAATTCATTGAGAGAATTTATTCTCTCTCTCTCTCTTTCTCTCTCTCTGCATGTCTGTAACACAACCTATTGTCTAATCCATACAAGGAATATAGTGTAAACAGTAACTTATTATAATTCCTTCATTTAAGCCAATAATTTATTTACTTAAATGAAGAAAAAAAAAGATAAAATATAGAAAAATTTAAGAAAATTGATTAAAAAAAACATGTTTAATATTTATTAAAGTATAATACAGTATAAATGTAACAGGTTTTAATATAATGTGATAAACGACTGCAAGTAAACAAATCTTAATTTTAAAAATAAAGAGGCTTGAATGTTAAAAATTACAAATACTATTACTACTACTACTACTACTACTACTACTACTACTACTAATCATTTTGATGTAGTAAATATATTGTGGTTATACTATTTAAGAAAGTTTTTTCCCAATTGCATATCCAAAAGTACATCAACGGCTGACCACCGCACCCATGTAAATGTTTAGATTAGGTAAGATTAGATTAGATTAGATTATAGATAGAATTATGTTACCATAGCATTGTGGCTGGGAAGTCAAATTATATAACATTAAAGGAATTGGATCATCATAACTTTTGGATTTTTTTTTCTCTTTTTTTGTCATTATAGACAAATTATCTCCTTTAAAATAGGAAAACCGAATAAAAGTTAAAGAAGGGATGGCATGAACTATTTGTACCAGTTATTTAATTCATACTGTATATAAAGTCCTGCTTTTCTCAACCTTCTAACAAGGGCCATCCTAGGCTAAGAGTATTTTGCTATTTGTACACTAGAGGGCAGTAACAGGTCACA
>JAQMYI010000005.1:1346469-1361749 GCA_030014275.1 Clariallabes melas | reverse complement strand
GGAATTCCAATAAAATTGATTCATGTTTGTGGCTGTAATGTGACAAAATGTGGAAAAGTTCAAGGGGGCCGAATACTATTGCAAGCCACTGTACGTCATGTCTCGGCACATAAGTTCATATGTTCATTTTTGTTCTTGTTTTTCTTTCAGTGAACAAATGAAACCCCTTGTAAAAAAAATTTATGTAAAAATAGACAGTATAAGTCTCAGACGTTGCTGTTAAATGACATACAACACTAACGCAGTGGTCAAAGTAACAGATGACATGTGGTGTGTTTGGTCTGGTGTTCTTCCTGAATATTATTTATAATAAAGAGATTATGAAAGCACTTTGTTGACATTCCCTACTGTTGTTTCTTTCTTCTTTCTTTTTGCACTTAGGGATTAACTATAGCAGCTGGTCAGAGGCGGGTTTTAAAGGACGTCTTACCATTTTCAGAATTCCTCACGGACACTTTTGGAAGGAGACACAATTATCTGCGGATTTCCCTTACAGAAAAATGCAACCTCCGCTGTAAGTTGGATCGTGACTCTAAAGAAGGGGGTGTTGACTCGGCTTTATATAAGATTAAAAACAAACGAATTAGTCTTGAAGTAGATCCCATGCCAGTAATATACATAGATCATTTTTAGCTTAGTTTTAGCCTTAGTTTTATTTTATTTAAATATCTGTATTGGATAAAAACACGACGTGGCACGCTGTTCTAGGAATATAATCAGTTTTGGGGTTGTTTGAGATGTCCTGGTGCAAAGTCCTCTTACTCAGAAAGCACAAAGTCCTCTGTCCTGAATACTTTTTCATCACTTTTGGGGGATGTCCCTTCATTAGGACATCGCAGCAAAATGAGAACATTAAAGATAAGATATACCTTTATTCGTCCCACAGTGGGGACATTTCTACATTACAGCAGCAAAGAGAAAAAGTGCAAACATAAAGTAGGGACAGAAAAGTGTGTAAATACAAAAGGGAAATCAAATTGCACTAGGTAATATAATAAGGTGTTATTGCACAAAAATGTAAGATATTCTAACCATATTTAAAGATATTGTAACTATTATAACTATATTGTAAAATTTAAGATAAATATAAATGAAATTTAATATAGACATTTATTTATACTGCTGAATAACATTTCGAAATACTGTATGTGTGTTTAATTCTGGTTTAATCATGATAACCTTTCAAAAGTATTGACACAAAAGTGAAATTCAGTGTTTTAATGATATTTAATGACTCAAGCTAAGAATAATTTGTGTCAATGGAAATGAAACTAAATTGCTCTACAATGATCAATATTTAGTATGAAGTCCATTTATTCTTCAGAACCGGCTGGTTCCGGCTGGGTATATAGTCAGACAGACGTCTGCGCTACTCTGTTTTGTGCACAGGGAGAAGCTATAATACGTGGCACATGTTGTCTTAATACTACTGGACATCAGTGTATCATGGCTGCCTGGTCCAACCCAGGTTATCACATCTGTGGAGGTTTTCCTTCTTCCCTGATTATTCCAGAGTAATCCTGGGAGCATGAGGAATATATTTTTTTACACTTGACTTTTTGTCCAAGCAGTTATTAAAGGTATACGTGTTGTGTTCTGTTACTTTCCCTCAGGTCAGTACTGTATGCCAGAGGAAGGGGTGAAGCTGAGTCCAAAACAACAGCTCTTATCCTCAGATGAAGTGTTGACTCTAGCTCGACTATTTGTACGCGAGGGCGTGGAGAAGATCCGCCTGACTGGAGGAGAACCCCTCATCCGCCCCGACGTCCTCCATATCGTTGGTAATAATGGTGGTGATGATATTTGGTTGTGATAAATCTCACATGAGGGTTAAAGGTGTTTGGTTGAATTTTGACGTTTCTTTATAGGAACCGTATTGATAAAGGGAGACGCTTTTAGCTGAAGTCATGTCACAGTAAAACTCACCTTGTATATATCTTAATGTGACCAAAAATAAACAATCACGTGTTAGTCTGCTCAACAGATCAGGTGGTCATAAAATCAGTGTTTGTGAAAACATGGTCATGGTTTTGGAGCTGTCACACTTTCCTTCCATCCTCTTATTTCTCCTCAACTATTCTTGGGATTATGATCAAATCTTCACAAAACCTTTATTAGGAAGTGTAGGTGTGCATTAGCTACTTCATTTTTCTAATAGATTATTTCTGAACAGCTGACAATTGTTTCAACATTTTCAGGGGGCAGGCGACAAACGTCTTCCTAGGGAGACTCATACATTTTTCTAATATGACGATTTAAAATATCACATTTTGATCACCTTGTTAACAAGACTAAGATTTTTTTTTCTCTTATTTGTCCAGCTGAAATGAGGAAAATGGAGGGTCTGAAGACGATCGCTGTAACTACTAATGGTATGAACCTTGCCAGGCTGCTGCCCGGTTTAAAGAAAGCTGGCGTGAACTTGCTCAACGTCAGTCTAGACACGTTGGTGCCAGCCAAGTTCGAGTTCATCGTTAGACGAAAAGGTAAAGTTTAACTAATTTTATCTCTCTCGGGCAAAGTGAAGGTGTGATGATTTGTAAGCCGTTGAGTGAAGAGATAACATATGAGTTTATACAGTATTTATAGCGTGTGTATAGTGTACAAGCAGCCATATCACAATTGTCTTACAGTTAGAGGTGTTAATAGAAGTTCAACAACTGCTTTTCTACCCGTTTTCTATCCACAGCATTAGTATACAGTATGGATGGATTTCATAGACCATCGAGTCTTAAGGATGGTTTACTATTGTCAGTGTATATCAAATAAAATGTATTAGTATATAAGGTACATCCAGTGTGAAGGATAAACGCTTTAGGATGTCTCTCTCACAGACATGAGAGAGAGAATATTCAGAGGTGCCAATATTTATTGTTTAGATGTAAATTTTATGATTTTTAATCAATTTGCTAACCACTATTCAGCTCCTGATAAAACATGATACACTCAATCAGCCATAACATTAAAACCACCTAGGTTTTGGGTTCCGGGGTGGCTCCGGCCCCTTGGGGGTGTGGCTCCGCAGCGCCTTGGGGGTGTGTGCTGTGGTGTTTGACTCCAGGACGTTCACGTGGTTACCTCCACTTTGTATTTCGAGTAAACAGAGACTAAGTAGAAGAGTGTTGTTGTTTTTCGTTAATATTTTCTTGCTGATGTAGCAGAGCTTTAAAAAGCCAAATGGAGCAGCAGACTGTTGGATCACTGGGTGGTTGATCCCTCAGTGTTAGACAGATGGAGCAGTGTGACACAGGAGATATAACAGCAGTACACAGGAAAACACAGGGAGCTTGGATAATAAAGTTTCTTCTGCTACTGCATACATGGTTGTTTTAATATGTATACAGGGCGATTCACTCGAAAGAGACCCTGAATATTCTGTAATATCTCTCGCTGCGGTATGATGAAGCAATCTGAACCAAAAAAGTTTCACATCGCTTAAACGAATTGGTGTATCTATATATAAATACACATTATCTTATACTTTTGTAACGGGCGTTGTTAGTATCAGACTTGTGATGCGTATTTTCTTGATTTATCTGTATAAACTACATGATGTGTCATTGCTGCCTGTGTGTTTTATAGTGACTCTTTTTTTCCTCAACAGGTTTCCATAAGGTCATGGAAGGTATTGATAAGGCCATTGATTTGGGCTACAATCCGGTTAAGGTAATAAATGAATGTGGAATTATATATTAAGTGTCTATGTGATGGATTATATAATTCGAGAAACTTAAACGTTAGAACATTTAGACAAAGTATTAAGGGCGATTATGTATACAATACAGTCGACCTCCAGAATTCAAGGCGGTTACGTTCCAAATATGCCCCCAAAACATGTTAATTTCATTTAAAACGTAGCTTAATACATTATTTATATGGAAATTTAGCTGAATTTACATTAATATTTATGTTGCAAAATTAGTAAATGATATTGTTCTTAATAGTTTAGCAATAAAATGCATGAAAATGTATATAATGCCACGAAAAAAAGCCAGAAAAAATGTGTATTAAATGGATTTAATTCATTATTTAATCCATTATTTTCCTCAAAATCTTACAACCAATTTAAAAATAAAAAATGAAAGAAATCACATGATCACGTTGTCATTATGGGGTATTGTTTGTAGAATTTCGAGGAAAGTAATGAAGTTAATTCATTTTGGAATAAGGCTGTAACATAAAATGTGGAAAAAGTTGAAGCACTGTGAATACTTTCTGGATGTACTATAAAAATAGATATATTCAAAAGAAAGTTTTATATTTATAGAGCGTGTAACTATTAGAGGAACGTCCAAAAAAGGACAAACCTTTGGAATAAGCACATCTGGAGGTGAATGCCTTGAGTAACCTACAGTCAGACATCTGAGCCTTTTAGTATTTTACAGCCAACCTACAACCTATACTCAGATCTGAGCTTACAGTTAAACATCCAAAATATTAAGTTTGCTTTTCTCACAGGTGAACTGTGTGGTGATGAGGGGCCTGAATGAAGACGAGCTGCTGGACTTTGTGACTCTGACCGAGAGAAAGCCTCTGGATGTGCGCTTTATAGAGTACATGCCCTTTGATGGTAAACTCACCTAATTGCTGATCAATACAAAAGCAAATAATGGTGCATAAGTGTGTGTGTAGTATTGAGCAGTAGATATTGCTCAAAGAAATAAAATGAAACCTCAATCCAGATTTCTTTAGACGTGTCTTCTGGACCTGAATCCTCTGTTCAGTAAACATTTTGGGACATCGTGTGTAAGGGTTATGTGCATGGTGTACACAGTGATGTGCATGGTGTTTTTTGGCTCCCTCTGCAGGCAATAAGTGGAACTTCAGGAAGATGGTGAGTTATGCAGAGATGCTGGACCGCATTAAGCAGCAATGGCCCAGTCTGGAGCCGCTTCCTGGGGATGAGACGGGGACCGCCAAGGTCAGCCCTTATTAAATAATTCCAAACTTAACTCGTTCGTTATGTGGCGTCTTCATGGGAATAGTATATTAAGGCAGGATGTCACCAGGGTCTGGTTATGAATATTTCCAGTGCTGCAGTTTTTATTTATTTTTTGACCCAAATGTAGGTTGTAGTCATTAGTTCCCTGTGACCCATGACAGAGCATTCACAGTTAGTTTGGGCATGGTTCGATTCTTTGATTGATGTGTGTGTGTGGTCTCAGGCTTTCAGAGTTCCAGGATTTCAGGGCCAGCTGGGTTTCATCACCTCCATGTCAGATCATTTCTGTGGCTCCTGCAACCGTCTGCGCATCACAGCCGATGGCAACCTGAAGGTACATCTTCAGTGTGTGTGTGTGTGTGTGTGTGTGTGGTCCTTAAAATCCACCACATTTGCTATTGTGTATCATATTTCAAGGTCTGCAACCTAGACCTGTGTATATTTGTGTGTTTCAGGTGTGTTTGTTCGGAAACTCCGAGGTGTCTTTGAGAGACTGTCTCCGCTCTGGAGCATCTGATGAGGAACTTCTGCAGATAATAGGAGCTGCAGTGGGACGGAAGAAGAAACAGCACGCTGGTACTATTCTACATAATGCTTCATCTCTCGTCTTCTCTCTCTCTCCTTTCTGTCTTCTCTATGTCTTGGGTTGATGCGGCTTGTTAATGTTCTTTCCACTGATTTACATGGAGCTCGATATCTTCTACCATTTTCATATGATCCTCCGCTCCTGCATATCTGTGGAATTTATTTTGTCTGCGCTTCATTAAGGAACATTCGGTTATTTTGCAGATACAGTTTGTCTTTTCCTTTTAAGTGTTTTCGTCTGTTTGTTTTCATCTCCGCAGGCATGTTCAATATCTCTCAGATGAAAAACAGGCCGATGATCCTCATTGGTGGGTGACACAGCTGTACGTAATACATCTTTAAGCAGTTATCACCGGTCATGTTTTGTCAGACTGACCTTATACGTAGTCCAAATACTATTTAGATCACTATATCTGTCATTATGTATATAAAAAAAATATGAATATTTAAATATTAGTCAACTTTATCAAACATTGTGATTGAGACTGTGTAGGCTGTAGGACGTCATTGTTATAGTATAGTCCTCATAAAAGTGAATACGAAGCGGTTTGGGATTCTGTTCCTTAGTTTTGTAAGAGCTTAAATAAAAATAAATAAATAAAATTTAAAAAACATTGGCTGGCGTAAAAATGGAATCTTGTGCTGTTACGGGCAAGAAAACATTTGTCCCAGTGAAAGACACCAACATAATTTTCACATTGGTGCCGGTTTGATTAAAATTGCAATCCTGTTTTCCCCCAATTTTGTAAAAATTTTTAATCCTTCAAGTTTACTGATTAATTAAATTTAGCACATTCCTTTTAGCATTAGTTTTCTCACTTAAAAAACGAGCGCAGCATTTAAGCAATACAAAATAACTTCAGATACTAGAGTTAAACATTTAACTGAGCAGCTCGTATCTGCCATAATCTTAAAATATGATGCCACTGGTGGGACAAAGATTTAGTCAAGTGGATCGGTATGCTTTACACTGTATATTCATGTCGAAGGCCTATAAGACTCACGTTGTCCGACTTACAAACGACTTCCATTCCAGAACATGTTTGTAAGTCGGATTTGTTCGTAAGTAGGGATTACCTGTATCATAAATGTAAATTGTTTTTAAAAAATTGTGATTCGTAATCAAATCGATTTTTTCCCCCCCACCTGTAATGAGCACATAGTGTAGCAGTGTCTAAAATGAAAGGATAATTAATATGTGCATTAAAAGTGAATTGTTTGAGTAATTTTTGTGCCAGTTAATGCATCATGTCCTGCAATATGATTGTGTTACTTGCTGAACATTTCCTTTTTGTCTCTCAGCTGAAGAGGGAAGCCAGCCTGTACCCGTGTCGAGAAGTGAGCCGAGGAGGTATGATGTCCATCCTTACCGCAGACCTGTGCCAGGCCGAGTATTGCCCCATTTTGAGAACCCGTACTACCTACACCACAGTGGCCAGGCTAATGAAGGCTTGAACAGCAGCACTTTTACCACGAACGCACCAGCTTCTACAATCTCCGGCGTCTCACACGAGACGCCACCAAATGTTTACCATGTCCATCAGGGAAGGAGGCGGGTTTCCCCTGAGGAATTTTGTAGCACTGCATTTCCTGATACCATGTCTGCTTCATGTTCTGAAACACGCACAGGTGAGTTTACGCAGCTGAGACGCGCACACAGACTTGTCGGCTCTCTCAGGCGGAACGCGCCAAGGGACGTCCGGTCTTTCGCCACATCCCTTTTTAGCACTTTAATCCCCAAACACGTAATGCGGCAGAACGTAAGGGAATGCCACAACCAAAGCGATGCCCAGGGAGGCTTTATTGCGTCATCTCACACCCCGGCCTCTGACCAGCTGACCCACACCGACGCGCACGGCAGAGCCTCCATGGTGAACGTCGGCGATAAAGCAGTGACCCGTCGTACCGCCACAGCCAGCGCCCGCGTTCTTCTAGGCTCCAAAGCTTTCAGCCTGGTCCGCGCCAACCAGATCGCTAAGGGCGACGCGTTGGCGGTCGCCCAGCTAGCAGGCATCATGGGTGCTAAGCAAACATCTGGTCTCATTCCCCTTTGCCACGCCGTATCCCTCGACCACACCTCCGTCACCGTGGAGCTCCTGGAAGAAGGCCATGTGGCCGTCGTCATGGCGACGTGCCAGGCAACAGGCCGCACCGGAGTGGAGATGGAGGCTCTGACTGCGGCGTCGGTCGCTGCCCTGGCGCTCTACGACATGTGTAAAGCGGTCAGCCGTGACATCGTTATAACCGACATCAGACTTCTGAGTAAGACCGGAGGACAACGGGGCGACTTTCATCACACCAGCTAATACTAAACCGCGCACAGATGTAACCATAGACATGATGTAGCGACATCGAGCTGACATACTGACCTGTAACGAAGCTCTTACGAATCTTTATTGTGCCTTTAGAATTCTTCATCATACACTTTGTAGAGCTGATGTATTTTTGTTTGTATTCCAAAAAATTTTTTGAGAGCAACTTTTGAAAGTAATGAGCTTTAGCGCTATACAGTGCTAGTTTTTGAAAGGGCATGCAGCGTTGGATTAGGATCGTCCAATGAGCAGAAAGAAAATGTGATCTAATCACTTGTTTACTTTGTTAATGTTCTGTGCCAGTTAATTACTTTACAAGGATCGAATCACTGTCCTGATCTTCTGGTTCATCTTCTGACCCTCAGCCTAATGTACAGCTGCTTCTCAATAAATAAAGGTTTATTTCAGTAATTCAGTTCAAAGAGTAAAACTTGTTATATTGATTTATTACACACAGACTGATATATTTCAAGTGTTTATTTCTCTTAATTTTGATGATTTATGGCTAATTACAGCTAATGAAAACCCAAAATTCTGTATCTTAGAAAATTAGATTAATCAAGACCCATTAAAAAAAAAAATACACAGCAATGTTGGACTACTGAGAAGTATTAACATGTAAAGCACCCAGTACTTGGTCGTGGCTCTTTTTGCATGAATTACTGCAGCAATGCGACAAAAAGGACTGAAGTGTGCCAAAGTCCTCTTTTCTCAAAGTGAGAGTAAATTTATTGAGTGCTGTACATGTTCACGATTTTCACTCCAACATTTGTGTTAGAATTTTTTTTTTGAGTATTGAAATTTTTGGATTTTCATTAGCTTCATAATCATCAAAAAAAAAAAGAAAAGGTATTTGGAACAATCTGTGTGTAAATAAATCTATATAATATTAGAAGTTTGCACTTTTTGGACAAGCACCGGTATTAGGCTATTGGATAATGTGTTAGTTTTTCTCTGTATCGAGAGAAAGAAAAAAATAATAAAATAAAAAAAACTACCTTAAGGCAAACACTTCCCACCTCATCTCGAAGATGCTGGTTAAGGTGGAACCAATCAGGTGTTGTAAGAAGGTGTTGTAACGTTCCTGAACCGTGGAGGTTCAGATACGCCGTGCTGTTCAAATGTGTGCCATTAATGTATTTCCTCTACGTCACACTGCCATCAGAGATGATCAAACATCGTGCCTCATCAAGAAATCATCAACCTCTAATACAGAAGGAACCAGGGTTTACTGGAGTTCTTGTTCTTCAGTTACCAAATCTGCACCTGACCTGAACTTCATCCATCTCAAATCTGATTATTGGACATAAAGAAGTCAGACTTGACATGCCGGGTCTGAAACCATCATGGTCAGGTTTAAAGTCGGGAAAGCGACTCGTTTTGCCCAACTTCGACTCGGATGAACTGGCTGGGGATGGAAATGTGGGGTTGCCAGATTTGTAGCAACCACACTTTCTCCATCATCCTCATTTAATGCAATGATCAGAAGGAGAAAATTCCCTGTTTACTCAAAGACTGCGCCAGGAAAACCAAAGAACGTTAAAGATACCCGTCGATTGTAAATCTGACCGTTATTTCATCTAGACGAGTCTGTGGCAGCTTAAGAAGACCTTTCACGCTGATTTTTCTTGTTTTGTTTTTTCTTTTTAATACAAGACTAAAGACTTTTATGAACTGCGTTTCTCTTGCATGTTTCAAGAAAAGTTCCAGCACTTTTCCCCAAGCACTTAAGATTCTCATCAGGGAGAACGACTCTAAGCACGTAGCTATACAGCAGCTTGATCAAATCGTGACGCTCGCTAAACACGTCTGAACCTGTGCAAGCTAGCCGTTTTTAACCGCCGTATTTGTTAAGAGTGTTTTAAAACGTAAATGAATGTTCATTTTATTTCTGCCAGACAGCTGATGGACCCCCCCCCCCCCATCCCAGACATTAACATATTAAAATGTTCATAAAGATGCATTTATGTGTATGATTTAAATGTAGATTGCTGTAGGTTTTTTACATTAAATGTATTTTTCTTTCCAGATCTAGTCTTTAAATAATCTCAAGAGATGTACCACTGTATTTTTAAATTTATATAATAAAGTTAACTACTTGTGATGTGTGTGTGTGTACATCAGAGGGCAGTGTTGAGCTTTGTTCAAGAAATGGTGCGAGAAACAAAAAGGACAAATGAGACGTACGTAAGGGAAACAGGTTTATTTTACCCTACAAAAGGCTGCATGGCGAGCAAACATTAAAAAAAAAAAAAAAAACGAAAGCTATTTATACTCAAGAATCTTGACATACAAAGACCACAGTATCCGTTACTCATATTTATACTTCTCGGGTAACATTTTTGCTGTAATGTTGCGTATACATACAAAATATAGCAAACTAAATAAAGCAAATAAATAGACTCAATTTACAGGAAAAAAAACAAAACAAAAACTGGAACATTCCTTAACATTTTCGTTTTTCCTTTTTTTGCTCCCCTCAACTATTACGGCATACAAAAAGTTTACTATACATCTTTTAAGCTTTTTTTATTTTATTTTATTATTTTTAAATCAAGTCGTCCTGTTAAAATACTCGCTCTGCACAATATACAACCTGCAGCTGGACAAAACCCAGGGAACGTAACTGGTGTCTTCTTACCTGGGGGTAACAAATTATTTACCCATAATATACATCATCTAAAGCAAAGGATCAAAAACTCGTGCACCACTTGCCGTTTTCTTTTTACCTAAACAAGTGCATAAAAGGTGAAAAGCAACAATACAAAAGATATAAAAGGATACAAAAATGGAGTGATGCACACGGAGGCAGTGGATATCGATGCTCTTTGTTAAGAGTTAGGATAAATTTAAACAAACTACATCCCTTATATATATATATATATATATATATATATAATATATTCTCATCACCTTATGACTGTTACCAGACCCACACCAAAAACATATATATATATTTTAAGGGTGACTAAACGGCCCTGCCTGTGGTGTTGTGAGCGAAACCTCACACTGGGGTCGAATCCGTTTTTGCCTCTGTATATAGAGTTCAACTAAAATTAGGACCCAGCCTTTTATATTAGTCACGAAGGGCTGAAATTCATCACCTATAAAAACAAACACAAGCACGTCTTCCTTGTTATCCTTCTTTAAGCTGCATCGTGTCTCGACCTTTTGTTTTTTTAAATCTAATAACGCGCTAAATGATTGTGTAAATGTTGAAGGGGTAGAAAAAGCCCATGTTTCAAAAAAAGTGCATCAAAGCAAGAAGCTACATTTAGTATTTATTGTTCTTTTCTGTCGTGTCTGGCCACTCAATGACCAACTATACATACAAAACCTAAAAAAAAAAAATAAAAAAAAAAATATTAATAGCTAATACTGATGGTTTTGAATACCTACGTGGTATTAGAGTGAAAATAAAGACGAAGCTTTTTCTTTTCTAATAAACATCAATTCTCAGTTGGCACGATCTCCTCCTCCTTCACTGACATCATGTTTAATACACATTTCCAACATGAGAGCCGTTCCAAAGTGTCAAAGTGTCTTTTTTTTTTTATGTTTGGCATACTCTGCTTTTTTTTTTTTTAAATGAGGAATGACCTCAGCATTAAGTTGAAAGAAAAGGAGGGAAAAGCAAACAGCTGTGAAGAGCCGTAGAACTTGTACTCGCTTCAGAAACACAGATCGGTTAACGGGATTACGCCAATATATGTTCCACCACGTCACGCCAGGGTGCTCCAACCCTCAAAGCCATCTAACATGAGCTAATTCATATCAGTTACTTGGCTCACATGACGTTATTATAACAAGGCAGTGTTGATTAGCTCAGGTCACACGGATCGCTGGACTGTTATTACTTTTGGTGTAGAATTAGTAAAGTGGGGAAAAAAAGTGACGCTTAGCAATCCAGTTAAGGAGGAAACCTGTCTCTCTGAAAAGATTGACGAGAACTCGTTTTAAGGGTGCAAAGGTCACCTTTTGGCGTAATGATAAAGTGTCCTGTTGGCGCAAAGTTGGCACAGAGACCGTCATGGCCACAGCACAGACCTGAACCAGACGGCAAATCTTGTAAGATCTTCTGACCTTCTTACTTACTGCGGTTCCACTATGTGACTGGATGTGGAGAAAACGAAACACACACAAACGGTGCAAACACACAACCCACGTAAGGATGAAGCTGAACTCAGTTTGGGCTTTTTTTCCAACCAGCTAGCCAGCACTTGTTCAAATTTCTTCCTACTCCTCCCAACTAACACGAGTACCACGAAGATAAAAAACATTCTTTATACACCATATCCTCCTGATTTTCACACTTTTTCTATCCCCAAAAGTACATACTTTACCGTAACCTTTACCACTATTTGTTTTAATTTAATTCTCTTTTTTTTTTTTTTTTTTTTTTACACTTCCCCATCCTTTATCCCGCTTATTCTTGGGAGTCGTGTTTCACTGAAAAAGCAACACTTCCCATACGATCTTTACATCTACAACAATTAATATACATAACAATAAAAAACAAAAGAAGCAACAAAACAAAAAATAAAATACTATAAAACAATGAACGACGATGGGGGCTGCGTGTAGATCCCGAGCTCGTTAAAGTAACGAGTCAGCTGGTGTGTGTGCGGCGGAACTGTGAACCATCTTGACCGAACAAACCGAACCCATCTTTAGCTTCTGAATTGTCGTGAGAACGTGAGAAGTGCACTACTTTGGTGATTTAGGTTAACAAGCTTCACTAGTGATGGAGCATCACAGATTTGGAACTTTTTTTTTTTAAATACATAAAGCAAATACCTAGTACAAACTAGAAAAAAACAAAACGTGGAATTAAAAAAAGGTTTTGAAATTAGCGTGGTTGCTTTTTTTTTATCGTATAAATAAATATATAAAGGTTGTTCTACTTGCATTTATTATTGTCTACTACATATTTACTTTCCTGACTTTTGCTTTGGCACCAGGTAATGCCACCACGATCCTTGGAACAACCTTATTATTATTATTATTTTTTTTAAACTTGCCAATGAGGCGTGCCGGCAGCATCGTCCTTATTTATTTCAGAGCATGTTTTCGGTTCTTCTCGGTATTTTTTCCTAGAAGTGCTGTGCTTTCTTGGCATTTCCGACCCGTCTCCTGTCTCGTCCTTGGGAATGCCATCGGTACGGGGAGGCACTTGGGTAAAGGGTTTCACAGCCAACATGACTGAGACCACAGTGTCCTGTTTTTCCTAGCTGGCCATCCTGTCGTTAAAGGGTTCATCTCCATCATTTTTCTTCACTTGTCTTTTTGTAGTTTGAAGTCTTCTGGGGGGAAAAACAATGAATAAAATTTGGACCTGGGTTAAGAGCTGTAGATGTGGGCTCTCTCTCTCTCTGTCTCTCTCTCTCTTGCATTTACTTTCCATATACGCCAATGATCCTCTTAGTCAAAGCACCAGAGAAATATGTAATGTATTTGAAGAGAGAGGCACATGGGGTATCAGCACCTAATGTGGACGGCAGTGTCTTTCAACAGTTTTAACCAATATTCTGTCCAAATTTTCCCCAAACAGGACTAATTCTTTTTGTTTATGGTACCAGGTCCTGACCGGCCATCCTGGTCTTCTCTGTATTGAGAGCCTTAAGATCTGCACCCAAGCTTGTGCACTCGAGTACCTGGCGCTTGGCACTTTGAGGTTATGCTTGGAGAAACGAACCACTGCTGACTATGGAAGGAGGAAGACCGTGTAGGATGTGGGATAAGAACAAGGTTAGAGAAAGAAAGCCGGTTTATTGAGCACAGTGCTGTAAGAATTTCCGACACGTTCGAGAACCGTCCATGGATCTTTTCTGCCTTTTTACGATGCAAGCCATCACGGGTTATTAGGATGTTTAGGGGAGAAACAGGGAGGCAGATGGCAGTTAGGATTTTTTTTCCTTCACGTACAGTATTACAAGTCAGTAAGAGAAAGTCCTCCAGGAGTCTCTATCAATAGTTGACCTTGGTTATGGGTCTTTCGCGCCCGCCGCTTTCCACAAGCTGGTTGACGGAGCGCTTGCGGTTGCGTTTGAGCTTCGACAGGTCCTTATCGAACACTTCTCCTGAGCGAAGGGCTGACACCAGGTCATCGAACTCGCCCACTTCCTCGGACACCCCTCCTCCTGCGTTCTTCTTCGCCCTCCTCTCTCGCTCCCTCTGATCTTTCAGCTGGGGTGGAACACAGACATGGATATTTCGTTAGTGGCTTTAATCAATCTTAAATAAATCTCTAACAACTTAAAATGTCAATGTTTCATTTGAATTTTCCCATTCTGAAGGCTATAGTTACAGGACAGGGTACCATGAAACAACGAAAACACAAATGCTTCTTTAGGCGGCACATCTGTTCCACTGTTATGCAAAATTCACTTAAAATTTTTTTTTAAAGACATTTAGATGTGTGTGCGTGTGTAAAAAAAACAACATAAGGATTGCAGTTCAGTAGTAGCTCATTTATATAAAACTCAGAAATGGCACATTTGGCGAAAGTGTGATATAAAGGTTTTATTTTAAGTTTGCGGAAGGTACCTTTAACAGGTACACTCTGGGGACCTATGTTTATTTGTTAAAGAAATAGTAAAATGTGGGACCTTTAAAACACGAGTGGAGCCTCTAACAAGCTAATGATGTCACTCCTGGATTGTGTACACATCCTGTCTGGATTTTATTTTAAAAATTCTAATAAGGAATATTAGAAGCCAAAATATACAGTAAGCTGTGTGTTACTTTTCCTCATGATTGATTTTAACATTGTAATAAAAGCTAGGTGCATGTAAAAAAAAAAAAAAAAAAAACTGCTTTCCAAGTTCCCACCATATCTGCATGGCGAATGTAGATGGATTGGAAATCCTCCCAGCTACACAGGAGAAAATGTGAAGCAACAGCCGCTTTGAGATTGAACAGCTGTGTTTGATGCTAAAACTTAAAAGAACGTTGTAAATATATATATATTTTATTTGTCTGTTTAGGCTCTAGTTTAAGAGAAAAAATGTGTCAAATAATTATGATATTCTTTATGGTATACCACAAGCCTCGGTACTCTGCCCAATATTATTTTCATTGTATACGCTGCCAAACAGAACAGATTACTGAGCAGCATGGAGACAATTTTCCCATACATACAGATGACACATAGCCATGCGGAGCTGGTAACAGAATTGACATCAGTGTCCTGGATGTGTCTGAATAAAATACACTGCACATGCATGTTTCTGTGTACACCATGTTCCAAATTATTACGCAAATGATATATTTCCCTGATTTTCATACTTAGTCAATGCAAATGACAGTCAGTATAATTTTCAAGTCATCAACCATTAGGGTATATTTTGAATTTTATTGAACCGACCTCCTAATGATAACAATATTTATTTCAAAAATAAAAAACTGAAAATGCACTGTTCCAAATTATTATGCACAACAG
>JAQMYI010000005.1:1313634-1326094 GCA_030014275.1 Clariallabes melas | reverse complement strand
TTCACAACCAGAGTCACAGAAGCACTTTCAGTAAGAACACACATCTGATAACGTTATGTAACGTCTTAAACAACACGTCGTCTCTGCACTAATCACTTCTAAGTCGTTCTGAATCGCCTCTGAACCGTCCGCGTCGTTCTGTTCGCGGCTAACGCTTAGCTACAAAGCTAACTAGCTTTTAACACATGGCTGAATCCCAAATCCTTCTCTAACCCCTGATCAAGGGCACTACTTGGAGTGTGGAACAAGGGAGTGTACACCCGACACAGTTCACTAGCTTTACATTTAACGCTATTTGGGCTTCGACCCCAGAACCAGGAAGTTAATGGAGCCGATATTCTAAAGTGTAATAAGTGGAAATATAAAGTAAATCTGGGGAGTTTCTCAGGACTGTCCACCACCTCCATGGTTTATTCTCTTTACCTTTTGGCTACAGAGTACCGCTAAGAGTTTAACTCCTGTTAATTACACTGTCGCTTGCTAACTTCGGCAGTTAGCAGTTCCGCCAGGTGTGGAAGGATATATGCTGGTGAAGCAAAATCATTTGTTAAATAAACAAACAAATCCCAATCTGTTGATAATAAACAGTGTTTGTAGAACTGTTGTATAAAAGTGATATCACGCTCAAGGTCGTGCTGTTGTACTGAATATCAGCACGGCTGTGCTGATATTAAGTAACACATCGCTGCCTCTCGCGTGATGTTTGAGCAGGTGAAGGGTTTTCCCAGGCTTCCACACAAATACGACTCTACAAGCGAAAGGCTTTCATGTTCCGACTGTAGATGGCTTTCTCACACTATCATTTACGACTCTGTATGCAAATCCTATGCAAAATCATTATTACTGCAAATTAGATCGAACGCAAATGTCGTATTCAAATCCTCCGTACTTGTTGCCTCTGATAAGCCGAAAACATCTTCTCGATATCTTTCAGGTCGAGGACTTTAAAGGCCCGCAGGTCATCGATGTTGTGCCAAATGGTACCAGTGATCTTGTTCTGTAGAGAAAAAAGAAAAAGAGAGAGAAAAAAAAATGAACAAGGGCTGAGTCATTGTCCATAACTCAAAAATAATGTGAGTAGTAATGTGGCAAAAAAAAAAATTTGTTTGCACTCTGAAGACTTTCCCTACGAGACCAAGCCAAAGCATGACTCGACGTGGCATTTGTCCCGACCGTGCTGTTTATTTAAGGCTGATTGATGACGTTTGAGAGTGAGCTCTTTGGTTTGTTTAGTCATTACGGTGCCATGACGCGCTCACCTCGCCCAGTTTGGCCCAGTTGAAAGACTTAAGTGGGTGTGATGGCTGTGGGATGCTTTTGCTGCGCAGACTCGTGCCGCTGCCGAAGGAGGCGGGCGCCGGTGGGAGCGGAGCCCCCGAGAAGAAGGGTGGAGCTCCGGGAGGAGGAGGCGGGCCCCCTGGAGGAGGAGGTGGTGGAGGAGGGGCTGGGCAGAAGGGAAGTGGTGGAGGAGGTGGAGGGAAACCAGACATCATTGGAGGAGGAGGAGGAGGAGGAGGAGGAGGCGGCATTGGACCTCCAGGTGGAGCAGGAGGTGGAGGGAACGGCATGCTTCCATTCTATATGAGAAACGGGAAAGATACGTTTGTTATGTTTTTAGGGAGAAAATATTAACCTTCTGACATAAGTAATAATATGAGAGGCGTTCAGGTCAAACCGGGACTTTTGATTGTGCAGAATGACAGAAAACAGTTCAGAGAGTAAAAACTCCTTTTATTTCTCTATATGATCCCCTGATACACTAATGCACTTATCACAGTGTTTCACTAGCGAGCCATGATCGGAAACACTGGCCTCCCAGGAACTCCTTGAACGGCCCAAACATGTGGAAATGGCTTGAGTGAGGTCACGACTGTACCTCGATTGTCAGGATCGTCATTCTTGAACGTACGGCCTTCTTTAAAATGTTTGTACAGTTCAAATGTTTTAGTGAGTCTCATCACCATATTGTGCCAATCACCATCACGCCTTAAAAGATCAGGAATTTAATCAAGTCCGGGTTTGACTCGAACACTCCTTATATGATGATGATAATAATAATCATCATCATTATTATTATCAGGGTTTTAATCTTTGCTTAAGTGCATCAGCGACCCTCTGAGTTCCATGAGATCTAAACCTACAACCTTCCCTTTACAAATACGACCCGATCACCCTGAGTTTTAAAATATTAAAAATTGAACTCACAGAAAAATCGCTAATCCGAGAAGACAGGTCTAAGACTTGCTCCCTGGCAGAACGCAGCTCTATTCCTTCTCTCTGGAGCTTGTCTTTCATCTTGTTTAGTGTCTTCATCATGTCTTCTTTCTCTTGTGTTTTGATCTCACACTCGCGCTCCTTCCTCTCGAGTCGGGCCATGAGCTCTGCATGATCTACAAAAAAAAAAAAAAAAAACACACACACACATACACATTTATCAGTTTGTGTATTATGATTTTTTTATTAATAGGAAAAAATTTCAAATAAAAAATATGAACATAGTGCGTCCCAAAACATCTGTCTGTATGCACACGGTTACCTTTCCTGAATTTCTCTGCTTGGTCTCGCCACTGTTTCACCTCGTTCTCATTGACGAGCCTGCCGAGAGAGAGAGAGGAGAGGAAAAAAGGGGAAAAACGGTTAAAAAAAAGAAAGGAAAAAAAAATCAGCCTGCTGTACTCAAATATCCCACGTTTAGGTAAAAAGATTATTTTGCTTACCTTGACCATCAGAAATTAATGCACTTGTGTTATTATTATTATTATTATTATTATTATGTAAAGGTACAGTAATTGTTAAAGTATAAGTTAAGGATGTTTTATAGGTTAAACTGCATTATTAAGCCCATTAACAACAGACAGTTATTTAAAATAAAAACAATAAGAATTTAATGACTAAAATATAAACGCTGACGTTTCTCACGCATTTGGTGTCGAGATGTTTTTTCTTTTTCATGTAAACATCAATAAACAGTAGAGTTATGTATCACGATTCTTTAGTGTGGTAATTCTATGCACCACCACACCGACTGAGGAATCGATTTTAAATGTTTATTCTTTTCATTTATATCCGTTTTGCATTTGTGATGGTAAAATGTAGCAGTTCCTTTATAATCCTACAGGTGGCGCGCTCGAAACTATTCACATCCTGGCGGGCAGTTCAGCGTTCCGCATGATAGGAGCGAAGTATTTTCTATCAGCCAAAACACAGTTATTAATTTTTTTAATGTTATACATATAATACAGTAAACGTGTGTGGGCCAAAGAAGCCACTTCTGAAGTTTATGCAACATGGAAGTGACCGATCTCGCTTCCGTAAAAATTGAATGTTGCTAACTTCAGCCGTTTTGGAGAGATGATTTTATTTGTGCCCCGAGAATTGGTACTAAAATTAAAAATTGTAAAAATTGTTGCTTAAAAAACAAAAAAAATCTGTAGTGTCCGTAACCATGTCAAATTCATGTTGCAATAACGAAACAACTTTGCCTTTTTATATAATAAACTTTTTCAGGTTTATGTCTTTTCGGCCGAGTTTCATCTGAATGACAATTAAGATAATTGAAAGATTTGAATAAAAAAAAATAAAAAAAAGGTTATGGACACTAAAACTTAGTTTCTTTTTATCCAAGAAAAATATAAATGTGTAGCATATTTACAAAAAATTATAAAAGAATGGATTGAGAGATAAGAAGCATTAAGTGTTATGAAAAATAGTGTTATATGATCATATCTGAAAATTCACTTTTTCACAATTTCATGTTTTGGCCAAAATTTTTTTTATAATTGTGAAAAATCTTATTAAAAAAAAAAAAAAAAAAAAAAAACTCCAGCAACATTCATATTGAATCTGGATGTTCATAAACTCGTGATACTGACAAAATCGCAATGCAAAACGAATCAGCATTTTGGTATCGTGATATTACATCATATCGTCTGGTCCCTGGTGATTCCTGTCCATATTAAAAAGTTAAGTATCTCGAGAGAAGCTTTTAGTTCAGCGGAGGAGGATTAGAGTTACGAGGCCTTTGGGGGGAAAAAAAGCTTTAAAATGAAACACCTGGATGAGCGCTGCTTTCCGTAGCTGAGAAAAAGACAAAGAAAAGTGAGATAAGAGAATTACAATCAACTCGAGGAAATAATGCAGGTACAGTATGGAATGAAGAAAAATGGAAGTGTTCAATATAAAGCTAGAAAGAAAAAAATGCCTTATATAATGGAGTGTTTCGTCTCTTTCCTAATAAACACTGACCATTAACACTTCTGAATTATAATTAATTAGAACTATAACCTGCTGTTTATTTGACGCAATCAGCCCTGATCTTCAACATCTGAACAAACGTCTTAAACACGAAGGTAAAACCAAAAGGTTTTCAGCTTCCAGACACCAACCAAGACGTCCGTCTGCTATTTATACTGTTATAAAAAAAATTTAAAAAAAACACATCTGGACAAGTGGCTATTAGCGACAGCAGAAGCCTCTCTCTCGTTTTAGCGAATAGGGTTGGTGTTGGTAATGTTTGTACTGGAAATAAGTGCACTATAGTGTAAAAACTAGATAAACACAGGACTTTCAGTAGGAGCTGGCGGAGCGCCGAGCGTACAGGCGAGAGTCTCCTCTAAAGCGTTTTCCAATCTCGCCTTCGCTCCGGAGACTAAACACATTAATCACTGACTTTGGCTCGCCTTCGCTAATGATGATGGAGAATGGAAGTGTGTGAACGCTGGCTATTTGGCCTGAACACACAGTGAATGAAAAGGGCAAAGACAAGTAAAAGAGGGATGACAGAAAGATGGAGGGCGATAGAGAGAGAGAGAGAGAGAGAGAGAGAGAGAGAGAGAGAGAGGAGTGGAAAATAATAACAATGCAAAGTCTGGGTAGAGGAAGAACAGCAGGAAATGAGATCCACTATAATTTAACTGATAGGAGGGAGAGTGAGATGGGGAGAGAAAAGGAAGACACTTCATTAAAAAAAATATTAAATAAAAATAAAGCAACGAGCCAACACAAACTAAATAAGGAAGAGTGAAAGAGTCGTATAATCTTTTGCTCCGTGTTATTATTCAACACTGACTGATTTCGTGTCCGTATAGTTCAGCAGAATCATCAATCACTGATTATAATTGTAGAATTAAATTTTCTTTGGAGTATTTCCACTGCTGATAGTAAAGCTCAAAGTGTGTGTGTGTACTAATTCAATTCAAGTTGTAAATTTCAGGTCGATACACAAATGTCATATTAAATCACATCAACTCAGGTTTCTTATCTCTCTTTCTCTCTCTTTTTTCTCGTCAACTCGGCCATCAGATGCACTAGTGCTGTTTAGTGCTGTTTCTGTCGCTGTGACGCTCCTCGGTCGAGCTTGACGCCCCCCCCTCTCTCATCCCACAGCATTAAGTCACCGCCAGGCTCGGCTTTGATCGGACAACCAGAACTTCAGGGCAACTCCTACAGTAACTCACGACTCCTTACTTTCCATCCAGGTTATATTCACACACCGTGCAGCACTTACATCCTAATTATGTTCCTGACGTTGAAATTGTCCAAAGGAGAAGCGTCCGGGTCGTCCCCTTTCTCGTCCTGCAGGACGATCTGTTGAAGGATTCGGTCCAGAAGCTGCCACTGCTGTATACTGCTGGCTCCACGCTTATCTGTGGTACGAGACAGAAAGTTTAGTGCAGTAGATACAGTGGAGGGAAGTTACTCAGTAATTAAGACACTACATACTTTATTTCTGTTACAGTCCCGGCCAATCGTGTACTGTTACCAACACCAATTCTTGACTACTACCTATTTATTCCATATTGCATTACAGGCATGGATCCGGAATGAAGAATGCTAATACATCACCACAGCCACTTTCTTTATCAAGATCTTGATAAATGGCTTCATCACCCAAAAAACCATGGAGGCAGGTATACTGTAGCAGTAAATGCAGAAAAAACTCTGGAATGGGATGTTCAACCTCACATGGGTATATGGTGGTCAGGTGAACACATCATAAACATTATCTACCAAACATAATACTGCTACAAATGTAAAGCTAGAAAATGGTTAAACAAATGTACTTCCTATTTCCTATAGTTTCGTTTTGACGCCAAATGTTAATGTGTTTTCTGAGCTGCAAGTATTTATGGGACTTCGTTTAGACGTTATACAGTATGTAGACGACATCTTGGCTGAACAAGTCACGCCCTCAAAGTCCCCTGCACTGTCTTATGGTTAAATGCTATCGAGGAAATTATTTTGATATTTTCTGAATATAAAACTATAGAACTTACTGCATTATTTAGATAATCAGAGAGAAATAAACAATAAAACTTATCGGATGATCAGAATTTTGGTCAATCACAAAAAGCAAGTGTTGTTGCATCATAAAATATAGACGGCCTATCATGTTTCAGTATGCAAATACATTTTGTATTTTAATTCAAAAGAATTTATTCATGCAGTCGGACAAGTTGCGTGTGACTGATTAGTACAAAAGGCTGCTGTCCGTCCTGGGCTGCTGGAAAAACAAGCCTGGTTCAGCTGATGACACTCACATGGCATCTGCAGGCAGTGCTGGAGAATAGAGAGAAGATGAGGGTAGGCATCTGTGTGGCTCAGCTTCTTCTTAATCAGCTCAAACATCTGGCCGGCGCTCTTCGTGTCCACATGCGTCTGTAAAGAAATCCACTGTTCATTTCCCCAATTAGAGCAAAACGGCGACGAAAACCAGAATAAACTTTAAAAGTGAAACTTTTTATGCTTGCAGGCGTGTGCAGGACGTGAGTATAGTTTTTTTTTTATTGGAGGACTGTGATTTGGAACTGGCCTATCGTACCATGTCGAAGCGTTTGGCTAGCTCACTGTCATCTTCGTTCCGCACCATCTCGAAAAAGTCCAAATGTCTGAAACAGGAGAAAAATAAATTAATTACTCATCAATGACTTGATGGCAACTGATGCTTGTATTAAACAATAAAAAAATTAATAAAAATCACTGACCTGTCAAGAGTGGCGTTCTCGTGCCCTCTGAGCTTGTCGATCACTGGCTGGATCCCCAACATTAGGAACTCGTACCTTAGATGAAGACGGAACTCCAGGTTGTCCTGTACACAAAAGCAAAGCAGGTACTGTAGTTTGCGGCAACAAACATGTAAGACGGCTCTCCGAGAGGTTCGACTGCTGAAGGAGGTCTATTGATGTTTATCATGAAGGTCTACAGATGGACTCACCTCTCCAGGTCCCGCGTTCAGTACAGCGTTGATGAAGGACATGATGGCGGTCTTCAGGTTGACCTCGTCTCTGTAGCGGCCCGTGCTCCTGTCCAACTCGTGCAGAAGACTCTGGAAGGCAGTGACGGTGTGAGATAGTGTGAGATAGTGTGAGATAGTGTGAGATAGTGCAGTCTGACTACTGGATTCATGCAATAGAACCTTCTCCTAGTGTGTGTTTCATTCAAATGCTTTAGTTTCGATATCTAAATAAACTTTAAAACTAAGTTATGATGAAATATATAATATTCCCAACAATAAACAAAACATGCCCACTAATAATTATTATTAGAAACAAAATACATATTTCAGCTTTATTCGTTAGTAAAACAACCTTATTGGTCCATCTTTAGTTGGTTCTACCACCTTGTGTTAAGTTTTTTATTTCTAAAGCGATATTAAAATATACCATCCATAAACAAAGACGCATTTCAACCATCTTTGGTCTTTTAATCCCAAGTCCCAGTTTGACTCGAACGCCCCTTGTATTTACTTTTATCTACATAGATTTCAGCATGAAGCCATTTATTGTGTTTAAAAATGAGCTTCGGTGTAAAACAGTCCTGGGCGTCGATACGTCATTGGGCTGAAAGGCATTTTATACGCACAATTGCTTAGAGAAGTTCATGAATCATGATAACATCTATCTAACCCATTGGATACAGAACCCAAGGTGGTTCTAGAGCTCATTCCAGAGACTAATTTGTGTCTGAAATGCAGTTTCTCCATTCCGACTCTAACCGAACACCACAGTACCTGGAAGCGAGTCCTCTCAGCGGCGTACTTCTGGTAGTGCGCCATGGCCTGCAGCACTTTCTTATGGCCGTCAGGTACCAGGCACAGGGCACCCAGGATCTCCAGCACGGCCACCTTGGTCTTGATGTTGTCCTGGCGCAGGCTCTGGGAGATGGTGTTGATGCTCTGCGGGTGGGCCAGGACGTGCGCTCGGCCCTGAGAGTTGTTCATCAGCGCTTTGATGCAGCCGATGATGGAAGTGTGGATGCGGCTCTCCGACGTCTCGAAGTCCATGCTCTTCAGGAAGTTCAGCAGACACGTGAGGCCGTCCAGCTCGATGAAGCGCGTCACGAACCTGTAGAATCAAGACACCAATCAATCAATTCAGATCCAAAGATTTGAGTTGAAGTTTGTGACATGTGGAAGAGTTCAACATCACTAGCAACAGGATCGAATCTGGATTAAAACTCCGCCCTTGCTTTTTTTTTTTTTTCCCCCTCCATTCTCTTCTAATCATAGTCGTCTTGGCAGGCTTGTAAACCAGATGCCTTCCCAAGAATCTCACACTTACAACTGTTCAATTCTGAAAACAAACTCTGAAACGTGACCGTATGAACGAAACTATTCTCATTAATCACAGCAGCTGAAATGACGGTGCTCGTTAATCAGACTAATTAAAGTCAATCACACTGAGAACACGACTGCTTCAACACAGCTCTCTCACACCACTCGTGTATACTGTATACATACACACACCATATGACATCGAGCTGTCGTTTTTAATCATCTCCCCCACCACCATCATATTTATTACATACAACACAAAGCCAGACGTTATCAGTTAAAACTGCCAAAAATCACTGTGCATAACTGCATAAATTCATGCTACCACTTCTATTTTCAATCCAATACCAATAACAGAGTTCTGGATAATGACTTCAACCCAATACTGGTTGACACGGTGTTATTATCAGAAGATGTGCCGATGTTCCCTTAAACGCGGCTTGTCAACATCGCACTTGCATAGTAATAAAACTTAATAATAAAAGTCTTGGACACATGAAGCTGAGCATAAAGTCTTTTCAAACTGGTTCATCAGCAGCACATTTTTCAAAGGAATAAAAAGCCGCTATCTGCCCTCTTCTACATCCTCAAGCCCACAGACATTCCTGGTTGTCCAGGCATGCTCTGATTAGGGTTGGGCATCATTTGTTTTTCCCCCCGTTTTTTTATTTTTTTATTTATAGAATGGCTTTTTATTGAAAAAAATTATTATTCACAATATATTAAAAGTTTAACGTATACACAAATACTTATACTTGAGTAAATACAAAACACAACAAATTTACATCCTCCTCTAACCAAACTACACTAACTACAGCAAAGGAGTTGGAATTCTTGGTGAACTACCAACCAGCTTCAAACACGTCTCCTGACTTATCGCGTGTCCTGCACAAGACAAAACCCTCTCAGATGGTGTTGAGGCCTGTACACACAGGTGCAGACAGTACGGGGAGTAAGCTGTCCCGCTTATATGGGTACCAGTGCCATACTGGCACCAGGTTTCAGTACCCAAGCGTAGCTCTGTTGAACATGAGAGAAAGTAACACAAACTCCAACTGTACCAAGACACCACGCCGTATCTCGATGCAGCTTTAGAATAAAACACCAGATCCTCAGCGAGGACAAAGGAGAAACTTTCGAAGGTGACGTGAAGGAACCCTACGATGCCACAGATCCACCAGTGTCATTTCCCCTTTTTTAAGTTTAATGCTGTATGTTCATAATATACTACAGACTATTAAATAACTCTTACAATTTCTCCAAAGCTGCACAAGTTTACACTTGGACGAAAGCACAATTAGTGTGAGTGTAAGTACTCTACCCTTCTGCCTGTGAGATTAAAGCTCACGACCTCCAGATCAGGGCAGACACTTTCCTTTGGGTGTAAATCTGACTGGCATGGAATGGGATCTCTCCGAGACTCCATCACTGGTCATCTTCACTCAAAAGAGGAACCACCATCTTCTCTGTGAGACTGGATATTGATATTCCACATCTATATTCATACATCAAGTCTCCCTGCTTCCATCATTTCCCCAAACCAAACACCTGGAAGAGCACAGCTGTCTACCCAGAATGCAGCAGATCTCTGGGAGCAGAACATGCACATGAGATCACAGCTGGCCTGCGATCAACGTGCTACTCTACACACTCCGTTTTTAACACGACAGTCCGGATTAGCCCATTATCCCATTTCCACGTCAACTCCGGAGCGCGCTGATGTGGACAGGCCGGTTATTAAAATAAATAAATAAATAAATAAACCCTCCAGAGTGCAGAACAGAGACGTTTCGTATCACTGAAATGCCCTTATTGCCCTTTTCTGCATTCGATGCACAGAACATCTGGACTGCATGGAAGGACAAGTGACATTTGGGTTTGGATCACACGTTTATTATTAGGTCTCGTGACCTAATGGCTAAGAACAGAAAAGAAAAACGGCCTGCCTTGTTATTTGACAGACACGCAAACATTTGGTAAAATCTAAGCTTTGATGCTGACGTGTCTGAAACCGAGGAATGCGTACGCTGAAAGAAAAGAAAAAAAAAATTCTGCAAAAAAAAAAAAAACTAAATAATTGCTCAGTTCTCACCAAGCATATCAGTCTTCTTATCCTGCCTCCGTTTAAATCCGTTATTAATAACTCGAGTGTGGAACATATTCATCTCGCTGCTGTCTCGGCCAGGAGACGTACGAGGACATAAGACTCCCCCTGTCGCTCAAAAACCCCGCAGGATGAAGGAGCTCACACCATGTGATATTCGGCAAGACGCAGACGGAGACGCTCCGCGCCAGAGACGCCTCCGCTTAAGCCTCGGCTCAGGAATAATGAGGCCGGGTCGAGCGGGTCAGCCAGTTAAAAAGCCCACCGTCTTCTTCAAACTGTCAATTCAGTGTCCAATACAAATCTTTTTTTTTTTTTTTTTTACTGCTTTTTAAACGATGCAGCTCGTAGTTTTCAAGTGTGTTTCAAGAATTATAATAATCGTATAAACAACTCCACTATTCCGACTTAATAAATTCCGGAAAACTGTATTTATAAGGAAAGAAAAGAAAAAAAAAACAGGAGGTTTCTCTTTCCCGTTATTTTAATGGGGAAAATTAAAATGCATTCCATCCAGGCCCATCTGGACTTCATGAACGACTCTCCAAATATCACGTAAATCCTTACAAAAACACCAAATTAACTAACTTCCATTCGTCTCCTCACGGAGTGTGTTCGCTTCTCAATGAATCCGCCTCATTTGTACAGATTTAAAATGCATTTCATGGTACGGCTGTTATTTTATCATGATTTAAATGCACAAAACTCCCTCTATGTAAAGACTGGAACCGAACAGGATTACAAAATCTATTTATAACAAACACATGATGTGTGTTTTAACACAGTTAATAAATAAGACGCTTCCCATTTATATTACATACAGAAAGAAAGAAAGAACAAAGTGAACAAAAAGATATTCATACAGGTTCATTTCGGTATTTTGGTGAAACTAGTGGTGTTTATCAGGACTGATATCGCACAATACGCCAACACCTTGCACCTCCAGGGTCGAGGGTTCGTATGTGTGCGCATGGAGTTTGCATGTTCTCCAAAGATTGGGTTAACCGGTGTTCCCAAATTGCCCGTAGTGTGTGAATGAGTGCGAGTGTGTGTTGTGTATGTGTGGATCGGCACCCGGACTACTCTTGTGCTCGTAGTATCCTGGGATAGACTCCAGGCTCCCCACGATCCTGTGCAGGATAAAAGCTGAATGAATAAATATTTGCCCCACATGGGGTAGTCCTGATCGGTAAACTCCTTGGAAACATCTCTCTCCCGTTTGTCTTCACTTTAAACTTTCATCCACTGAGTCTCTGGGTGAGGAAGGGGCACGGATTGGCTCACCGTAAATCGTTTAACCAATCACAGACGAGAATGAATATTTGTACCCAATCATAACACACAAGGTGGGATTTATCGGGAAAAGATGGGAAGCCAGACCTAACCTCAGTCTGAGAAAGCGGAAGAAAAATGTTAAAAAATTCCTTTATATTATTATTATTTTTTCTATTATATTTCTAGCAGATTATTCCACAACGCTGGAAATGACGCGATGAGCCGAGCCACTTTCTACATGTCAGAAAAGACCAAAAATAAAGATATTACGATTAAATGCTTTGATCGGCGTCCATGTAAACAGAGAAGTTGGAATCTTTAATTGGAATCATTTCGATGGGTTCGGAGAAATATCGTCCATGTAAACCCAGCTATCGTGTGTCTCCGCGCGCAGGGGGAACCAACCAAAAGTAAGTTTAGTACGTTTAGAGATGATCCGTGGATTCTTCCCTCAAAAAAAAAAAAAAAAAAAAAAAAAGCACTGGCTCGTGTGCGGGCAGTTTTTTTTGAAGCAACTTAAAAATTAGTGA
>JAQMYI010000005.1:1295780-1311055 GCA_030014275.1 Clariallabes melas | reverse complement strand
GCCGGGCACCAGGATGGGTCAGACAGGTCCGGAGGGCAGAGGGAGTCTGGATCACTGGCAGCTCAGGAACGACATGTATATATGCAAGCAGCGATGAGCGGGTCCAAGCACCCTGCACCATGGGAGAAAACCCACCAAGCACAGGGAGAAGTTGATACGATGTCATCACGATACCTCGACACCCATTCGATCTGTATCGCGATTCCGAGTGTATCGCAATTTTATAAATATCCTGATTCTATATATATTTATGAATATTATTTTTGATTTTGTTACAATTCCAAACAAACGTCGCAAAATAATGTGCGGCCGGCCAGCATGTGCCTAGTTCAGAGTGCACCACCTGTAGGATTATAGAGGAACTGCAGCATTTTACCGCCTCAAATGCAAAAATATATCAAACCAACAAACAAAAAAAAAAAAAGAATCTGGAGTCAATGTGGTGATACATAAAGTGTCACACAGAAGAATCATTATGGGTAACTACTTAAAAATCAATGTTCTGCCCCATCTGTAATAAATAAGCTCACAGTCCCTATGATTGTTTAGTACGAGCCACGGCTTGCTCTAGTCTTTCATCATTCGCTCCCACAAAGAGGAGAGATCAAACACTTTCACTGATTTTCCAACGTATTTGAAAACTGAAAACAGAACGAGGCAGAAGTGTCTCATGTGTTCAATTACAATTAAATGTGTCCAATTCAATTAACTAATAATTTAATGATTTAGGATTTAAACAGGTAACTACCAGTCAGACCTTCATAATAAGCAAGAACTTCCAAGAACAGCTTGACCTTCATAAACTTGGATATATGTAGATATATTCGTGTGCACCGACTCACCCAGACGTATCGAGGCAGGGATTTGACCTTGACCCCGGCTCAGATAAGTCTATCCCAGTGAGTCAGCACAATAAATGAAGCAGACTCCTACAGATGAGAAATGATTGTGCACTGCTGAGTGATCCCAGCTTCATTACAGGCTATTTCAGGACTTCGTCTACATTAGAGAGAGAGAGAGAGAGAGAGAGAGAGAGAGAGAGAGAGGGAGTGTAGGGAGGACAGGAGCGCAGTGTCGACATGGAGCCTGTGTTGTGGTACACCAAACCAGGAAATGTCTGTCATCCGGACGAGCCTCTACGGCAGACTGTGGAGGAGTGGGAAAAGCACCCGGAGATCTATAAGAAACCCCCTGACTCCGGCGCGTTAGCCGATGTGACACATGATGATGAGTGGAGCAGGATGGCGGGGAAGTCGTCCAACAGCTGTAATTAGAGACTGAGACGGGGATCAGGGACTGGAAGGACTCATGTTGGTCTGATAGACATATGCACAACAGATTTCGCACTATTACTAATAAGTGCAGTTATATCCCTGCCCGGTCATGTCTCCTCAGGCGGCCCTCTGAGCCGCGGCTCATCCAATTAACACCGTCGTGGAAGAGCTTAAAGCATCGACGCATCACGGGAACGCTATCAACATCCAGTGACTGACTGGACTGCAGTAGACGTTTCTGTTGTAAACAAACTCCTACTGTATGGCTTTGGAATCTCCAAGACGTTATAGCTCTATAGAGTATATACAGAGGATTCTGAAGGTCTTCAAACAGAGCTTGGAAATGTTTAAAAAAAGGAACAAAAACATTTAAGCAAGCTGCTTATTATCGCCGTGATGAATTGGCAGGAGATTAAATGCATCGTCTTTGGGAACTTCTCATTAAATGTATTCATCTCATTACAGAGGAAATGATTCGGTGCTTATAGGAATCATGTTCTGTTAATTGGTGCCGTTCGGAGGCTGCTTTATGTACAGTACAGTATGACTTTGTTTTTATTTATTTATTGTTTTACTGTTATACAGTGAGGGTGGATTTTTTTTATACCCATACTGAGCATACTAAAGTGAGCCGTCAAAGATTATTTGTGCATATTATTTTTATTAGGTCTCCACAAAAACAAGCCCATATGACCTTTTTTTTTATTTTTTTTTTATATTAGTTTTGCTTTTTCAGTCATGTTTATATAGTTGGTTAAAATGAAATAAAAGTGCTCTGGGGTTTAAGATGCTACATGCTCTGACAAACAATGCCAACTTTAAACACCAAAGAGTGTTCAGTTCCTAATGTTGGTTTTACTCTTCACAAGCGGGTAGACGAAGCGGCGGGTTGGTGGGCTAGTGTGTCCGAAATGTGAAATTAATAGAAATATCAAATAAATAAAAATACAAGCACAAACCTGGCTCACGTAAAGCTAGAGCCCTCATCGTATCCTAACAGGACGCTACCTCTGTCTAAACCCCATTCAGCTCGTCTCGCTAATTGAAGTTTACACACCGACTCGTTATCATGAAAAGCCCCATAAAGAAGTCAATAAAAACCTCAGACGCTGAAGTTTAAAGTGTGAAAAACCTCAGCATGTAAACAAATCAATTATCGTCTCTCGGTTGTGTCCTCGTGACCCCTCCTCCCCCTCCTCTTCCTGTTCGCGTCCTCCTAGTCCATCCCCTCTTTCCTAGAACGACGCGGATTTACAGTCAGCGTTATGGAAAGGAACATCTGCAAGCACTTGTGTTCATGGCACACGCAGGGACGATCTAGAGCAGCGCCGGAGCCAAAACACCAGAACGGACGCCTTGTTTGTGTGTGTGATCAATGCAAACCAGTGTTATGAACGATTGGCGGCAGACTGTCTATGCTGACTAACAAATCTTTTGAGTTGAGCATCGAGCCCCGACTCCTAGCTGTCGGTTTTGTTTTTACTGAGGACAGCGACTCGGGTTCTACTAGAACGCTTGGGTCGGAAATTCTCACAACGCCGAGCCAAAGCTAAAAACAAGCTGCAAACACTCGCACATATACTCCGAGTTAAAATACATTTACGAGCCTGTGATCATCTATTATTCATGAATGAAGGACCGGGACCTTTAGAGAAGCTACACCGATGTGTGTGTGGTTTGTTTTAGTTTAAGTTTAAGACTTATGTGCAGCTTATAGTGTCTAATGTGGGTCTGGGTAGGATTTATAGAAATCTAAAATCTTTTAAAGCTAATAAATGATTACTTAGACAAATCACCAAAATAAAAAATAAAAAACATTAATATTTTTCAGATTTATTATGCCTTTTGCCTAAACTGGCATTAAACCATTCATTTATTCTCATGGAGTACGGGGTGCACAAAAATATAATCAAAGTTTCCCTACTACTGCGCAATTTCATCCTGGTATTAATAAAGAAAAACATTAATACTCGCTCCTCTCGAGGAACAACAACACACATTAAAAGCCAATAACGTTTAGGTCGCCTTCACAAATTGCAGAAGGTTCCAGCAGAGTGTGTCTTGAAACGGTTCGTGAACTCACACACACTTCCTGTCTCTGCAGCCTCCGCTCTGATACATTATTTCTTTTTGTCCTTTGTTTTTATTCACTTTAATATTCCAATGCTTCAAACCCAGCCACTGGTGCTCAGACGTTTATAATAAATAAATAAAAAGAAAAACAAAGTTCCCTCCTTCCATTGCACGAAGGAAAGACAGACCACAAAACCCCAGACACGGGCCAGATGGTCTCACACACACACACACACACACACACACACAGTGACTTGAGAGAACTCGCCATAAAATGCCATTCAAATCTCCCCAAAATCTGATAAAAGAGACGCGAAAGCTGTTCCAAGAGCCGAGGTGAAGCAGGACGGCTGATGAAATAAACTCCATTTTTCTCCAAAGACTTCGCAGCTCGTTGTTGGATTCTTGGCGATTTTAGCACACAGTGTGTTTTTTTCCCCAACAGCTTTCTTTTTAGACGCCTCTTATGCGAAATGATTGAATCTCTCTCAGCTCAAAGGAGGATCTATTGTGCAAAATTCTCTTTGTCATTTTTAGACACAAGATTTTTTTTCTGTTTTACAAGTGACCTCATAGGAGGGGAGGATTCCCCCTCCCCCCCTCCCTCCTCTCCTCCACACAGCCTGTTAATCAGCTCTGCTGTTCGTTGGTGGGGCGTGGCTCAGAGGAAGCTCATTAACATAGACACTGAAACAGCATGTTCGGAAGAGGAGTGAAACGGAGGGAGTATGAAAAACAGGGGTATGAGGGGTATTTCAATTGGAGCATTAACAGATGCACTTTGGGCGACCTCTGAGACTTGTGTTAACTTTGAAATGTCCATATTTTATTGCATCGTTTACAAGATTATAAAATGTACACAATACACAAGAAGAATACTCATAAAAATGACAAGTGATGCCGTCTATGTATAAAACGTGATTTTTGAAAATTGTTTTGAGTAGCCTGTACTAATTAGGCCCCACCCCCTTCCGTGGTCACGTGACCTGAGGCCTCTTTTTAATTCTCTCTCTCTCTCAAAAAAAAAAAAAGAGAGACACAAACATTTTACGGAATCTGCCAAAGGAAAATCTTCACTTGTTTGTGATTCCGACATCTTGTTCGTTTCGACCCCTTGTCACGTGACAGTTGCATACTCATTAATATTCATTAGCATCTGCCAAAGATGGGCGTGTACACAGGATCAGCCTCGTCTGTGTTTAACTATTTATACAACATATTGTATTCACTACAGTAACTTTATTATTTTTTTTCCTCTCTTAATTTTAACACACATTCTTACAAATGTAATATAAGTTTGGAGAACCAGGCATGTCTGTGTCAATCTTTAAACTAGGAAGAGTTTTCTGATTACATACACGGCTCTGCAAAAGTTTTAGGACACCTCTCATTTTTTCATCTTTAGTTTATTTAAATGACGTAGACGAAATGAAAATAGGAACAAATCATTTACTGTGATAAGAACCTAAAGATGCAGCGACCTACAGCAGTATAACTAATCGCTTAAAGTGACTTAAACAAAAACATTCCTCTGAAACTGGTCAGGATCAGGGACGGGACTGGAGAGCTATTCCTGAAGACTACATTAAAAATAGGCCTAAGTGTAGCTCAGTGGTTAAACCATTGGACTACAGTCCAGAAGTTGCCACTATTGGGTTCTTGAGCAAGACCCTTAACCCTCAACTGCTCAGATGTATAATGAGATAAAATGTAAGTCGCTCTGAATGAGGGCGTCGACCAAATGGCTCAAATGTAAACGTAATACAAGAAAGTCTGGTTCTTTGGAAGCAAAATATGAAGAACTGAGGTCTGGATCAACCAAACTGCACACTGACAGTGAGGTCATTTCCCCACATTTCTACCTTTTGATCAAATAGATCAGGTTCCAAAGCTTCATGTTAGTCCTGCAGCCGGTGCTTTTGTACGAAGCATCTCACAGATCATTACTTCAGCCGTAACCTTCCGGAATTTCGAGTCCAACATTTGCTTTAGATATTTTTCCCTCCTGTTGAAGGTCATTGTATCCGTGATAACTATTTGACCGAGATGCAGACGACAACGTCTAACTTTTACAGGAATAACAAGAATACCACAAATACCATAAAATACCAATAAATTAGCACCAGAGTCACTAACATTTCAATACAAACTTAACGTAAGTGGATTTCTCATTTCACGAGAGACGGTGCTTACCTCATGGGCTGAGTGCGAAGTGCCGTTTTCAGATCTTCAACCACTTTATTCCTCATCTCCATCTCCTCCTCGTCAAACGCAAAAAGGGTCTGCATCTGGAATATATACACGGCAAATCCTGCTATTAATCATCCTTATTTTAAGACCATAAAATGAGGGAAAAAATAAAATTCCCCTTTTTTTGGGGTGAAGTACAAACTACTGTATGCTCACACTTCCAATTAAAATTATTTACTTTTGTTTTATTTTTGTGATGCATTCCTCTCATGAGTGTTCAGATGGCATGAAAGGTCAGAAATTCTATTAAAAAATTTTAAAATGTGATCAGCATCATACAAATATGGTCACGTTGTGCACCAGTGATGGGCATGAGGTTCAATCTTTTTGTCATTTCTTGCTCACTCCGTAGGCTCACTAGGTAGGTGGCCTAGCCTTCTGCAGGGGTGCGAAGGGAAAGGGCACAAGACTGGTGAATAATCATCTTTAATGGATCTCGTGCCTCCTTCAGGTTATAAAAACGAGGCGGAGAGTTTAGCTCGAGGTCCTGGAGGTTTACGGCGCGGAGTCGCGCGGCGGACGCTTCAAACGCGGAAGAGTGGCATGCGAGCAGTGTGATGCAACGCGCCCCAAGGACTTCAAAGGCCATAGAACTGAGTGCAGCCGTTTGATCTCCGCGGTGAGGACAGCCGCGAAAATGGACTGCACAAGCTCTCGCGACACTTTCACGTTCGTACAGAGACAGCTTTCGTGATCTCCGTGGTAAAATATATATTGCATCATAAATACTTAAGTAAGAGCCTATCATTTTAAAAGATGCAAATTAAAGGTGTTTACCAAAGGAAAGAGTAAGAATTCGGGCATTTAAAAATGTACATGCTCTAATATAATAGGCATTTTAATAACATTTCCTAGAACCTTCGAATTAAGGAACTGCATCTTTGTAAGGGAAACATATACAGAATGAATAAGACTTTGGTAACCTCGAGCAGCAAATATTTAAAAATGAACAAAATAGAGGTGCATAAGTTTTGTAAAACTGTGTAATTTAACTTCTGTAGAGTCTCTTGATTGTATAACGACACGGAGTCACGAAGCCCGAATATGACCAGGCAATCATGGGACCGGATTATAAAAACACGCTTGCAGCTGAGCTTCAGGTCCACGACGCGTAGCATCCAACTGCAGTTGTGCGCATTAGATTTGGCCGAGGCTTTTGTTCAGCTTCTGTACCGCTTCCCTCGTTCCACTGTGGACTCAAGCCAAGCACAAATGTGTGTTATAACTACACACTAAATCCTATTTCACAAAGGCTGCCGAATAACGTGCCTGCATTACTCTTAAATACAAAAAAAAAAAACGACATAATGGCTGCCAAGATACCAAAAAGTAAAGACTTATATTGGCTGACTTGGTCAAAGGATGTGTTGAAAGTCATGCTTGGTAAGCTGGCAATGCTTTTATATAAAGACATAGATCATGTTTATGGGCAAAAAAAACTGCTGATATGGCACCAGGGTCCTCTTAGTCATGTTCAACCAGATCCGGGCTCTCGTCCCGCCGCGGGGCTACGCAGATGTTTCTGCCATAACATCCATTGGACGGATCTGGACTGTCCCTGTCCAGATGGCTCGTGGATCACTGGCACTGCTGCAAAGCCCCAGGCTCAGTTCCCTAAATGGATATGTATGTCCTAAATGGTAGGCACTAGGATCTGGAAGTCCAGAGAATGGATTGTGGACTAATGTCCTGCAGGCTAAATGTGCACTCTCTGAACAAAGCAATCTTCTGATTGATGACCCAGATCAAGCGTGTTGGAGGTCAGGGCCTTTTATCTACCCAGCTTCGTCTCAGAGAAAGTGTGACGATCTGAGATCGGACTGCGCTTCAAGAAAAATGGAAAAAATATGAACGCATAAACTAAACTTGAAATCCATCCAAACACGAGGCTAAAATTGGTAGGTATCGCGTAAACCAGTTTTATTAAATAGCCGAAATGTGCTTACATGCATGATCAAACGAGAGAATGAAACGAAAGAAAACAAGCTGCAGCTTGACTCTCGATGCTAACGGACCAGTTGCACTCCATAAATCGTGTAGATGCGTGAAACAACAACATGAATTATGGAACATAAGCGTCCTGTGACTGAAGACCAAAGCAACAGTTACACCCTAGACTTACTTTAAGAGCATCGAGCCTTTGGCCCGAGGTGCCGCACTGTGCGATATGTGGCAGTGCCAATATGAAAACGATACCTATAAGACTGATGAGAATGGAAAGGATCCGTAGGGTTCCCATTTAGAGCGTGACCACATCAGTCTTGACAGCGCGTTCTGCATGGCTGCTGGGAGCCAGCGTGTAACGTCGCTGGGCCAAGCAGACACTGGGAAAATGAGCATATTCAATAATTCAGCTACCAAGAGTGATCCCAGGAGCACACCACACACATCCTCTCCAAGCCATGAAGTCATAGCACAACCTTTCCACACACTTTGTACAATTCTTGCAATGTGAGGCCTTCAAATGCCATTACAGCGCAGGTAATAAAGAGTGTTTCTGGGCAACGATGTTCGACTGCATCGAAAGAAGAAGAAGAAAAAAAAAGACCTCTATGGATATTGGCACGTCATAGGATCTTCCAGTAAGTCCCAGTCTTTCAAGGACAAATATATATTGATCTAAGGTTCCATTTTTGGCATTGGCATCAGATTGTTTGCGGCTAAAAAGTACCTTAAATCTGATACTTTTGGATTTCGACAAAGGTCATAAGAAAAACGTACAATGGTAGGAAGAAGCAAAGCTAGGGCTGATTGCATGTAGTAAGGACAGTGCATCACGGACAGCTGTAACATGATCACACAGATAACACAGTACATAATACGCTTCATGTATCTTCATACCATGATTGTGGCTATTCATGATCATGAGTGTTCATAGATCATAAACAAGTGTTCTACAGATTTGAGGTGAATCTGAGAATCATGTGAAACTGAATTAAAGCTGAAAAGGTTTTGCTCTGTGTCCTGGCCAACAGAAAGAAAATACATGGTGAGAAGAAAAGGGACCAAAGACCGACACTTGAGGGTCATTTTATGTAAACGGGGCAGCAGAGTTCCCTTGCAGCAAAAAAAAAATCTGATATCACAGTAAACAGTTAAGTTATATTTGGTGAACTGGTACTTTATTTAAAAAATTTAATTAATCAATAATAAAAAAGCAATTGTGACATGCAAATTTTAATTGATTCATTAGCCCTTAATTGACTCAGCCGGCTATGCAATAGAATAAATACGAGAGTGTACAGTGTAATTAATATTCTGAGTCTTTGATTCATCAGCTACGGGTTCCTCTAGACGGCTGAATCAGAATCTGAAGATAGTTAATACCAACAAAGTAAATGAAGATTATGAAAAGATATAAAATTCAATGAACTATATAATTTGCCCAGGAAGTTCCCCAAACATTCGTATACAGCTCTATTTTCTGGTGTTTTCAATATTCTGGCTTTAGGTTTTGTTCATTCAATCAGTTAATAGTGGATGTAAATAAACGTTTTTCTACGCAATACTAAATAAAGGTGCATTTTAGTCCAATGGGGGACAAAAACTATGATATACTGGTTTCTCATCCAGGGTTTATTCCTGCCTTGTGCACAGAATTCACAAGAAGATCCACCAGGAACCTGACCAGGATAAACAGCATGAAGACTGGACAGATGGATGGATGGACTCGATCAACATAAGTGGTAAACCAAACCTGAGCCGTGCCAGAAAAGCATCTAAAAGTTGCACCGATACCAAACAGAATAAAAAGGAAGCAAACCTTTATTACCTCTCGTTAACTTTATAACCGTGTTTGGACAGTTACGGAGCCTCAGAAACGGGTCTATACTTAGAAACGTCATTCATCACTATGAGCGCCAAGACACATGGACGACAAAGATAGGCAACATGTGTGGTAATGATTAAAGGAGACATGATAATGGACCTGATGAGGTGCTATATGTGCTCTTGAGTTTAAAACGCAGCAGGAAGTGCGCTGTTTGGAAGGAAATTATTTCCCCAGACCGAATATGCGAATAAACACAAACATCTGCAAAATGAGTAGATCTCCAAACAGTGGGTTGCTAGGAGCATCATGTCTGCAAATCAAATCTGTAAATAGATAAATAAATATTCTGTAAGATATAATCTCGATTACTGTCACTGGTAAACCCTTAAACAACATCCGTCAGCGAGATTACACTAGTCTGAGGTTCACTAAGAGAGATACGCTAATGTAGATATGTTCTGGCTGGACTACAAGGACACTGAACAAATAACCTGAAGAATGGACAGCATATTTAAAATCAAATGTTGGATCAAGAACTGCAGTAAATCGGGTATCAAGGCTATGCTAAATACATGTTTTATTACAATACATTTTATTACATATGTCTGTTTTTGATCACCACGTCCGAGCGTCTCTCCTGGAAGCGCAGAGGTCACATGACTGAATCTGATCTCCAATCTCAAATTCAACCCTAATTTAAATAAATACAGTACGTAACAGAACTATTAAAGTATCACTTACTCTTGCTCAACAGGAAGGATTATGTATCATGTAAGGATATTTATTCATTTATTTTTCCTCCATTAAGAACTGAAACTTTTCATGAAATTTGTCCACGAACCAAATCCCGGCTGGGTAGCGCGTACCGCTGAGAACCGTTTAAAACTTGTTTGTATCAGTGGAAGACCAAGTGAAGTGGGTTTTTTTTTTTCCATTTTGTATGAGATTTAGTGAAGACGTAGCACCGCGGGTCCCAATAATGTTATCAAGGACGGTATCAAGAAGAAAAGGGAACCGTTTTCAGTTTGGTTTTTAAAGCAGCCTTTGCAAAGAGGAATCATAAATTAATGTTAAATAAGGTTTAATGTCTATTTATTTCATATTTTACTTCATTTACAGGTCTTTTCTAAAGATTGTTTTTATATGTAAAAATATGATTAGAATGTTGGAAATTGGTAATATTGGTAATATCTTTGGGTGGCTGGAACGGATTATCTGCATTTACATTATTTCCTATGAAAAAATGTGTTTCACAATACGAAATTTCACTTACATTCGTATGCCGAGGTACCGCTGTATTTATTAGCTTGACTTATTTCGAGACCGTTCAAAAGCTCTTTATTCTCATAGTTAACCAGAACACTGATGAATCAGAAACCCGAGTGAAGTCTAAATCATTGGTATTATAATTATGGGTAGAAACTTACAGCAGCCATGGAGTTGATGCGGTCTATGTAGTAGTCAGGCCAGCTGGTCGCGAGTTTGTTGGGATCCTCTTGCTCCTAAATCAACACGGAAAACAAAAAACAGGTTGAGTACAAAACCAAATATGTTTAGAAAACTTGTACAGACTTACAGTAACGTCAGAAATCACAAACATCCCATGTGTGTTTCTGATCATTTAGTAAAGAGATGAGAAAGCTACTACGAGATAATTCTACATAGTATGCATTTGAGTTACGTAAATTCAGTGACACATTTCTCTCCGGTATAGATGCAAAGTGCTTTCAAAAGCTACAAGCTTTTTCTACAAGCTACTGAAAGCTCAGACTGTTTCCAAGATAACGGACGTTAACCCAAGAATAAAGGTTAGCTTCCCCGTGTTGTTTCTTGCTATAGCACCCCTAGTGGCACCGCTAAGCACTTGCATCATGTTACGAGGTTTCAGGAGTCACGCTCATGATGTGTGTAACCAGCCCTGCGTAGCTCAAACCGTCTGTGTACTTGTGTGAATCAAGTTTCAGGCCAAATTCCAAAACTCACTGCCCACGTACAGTACAGTGCACGGCCTCGTCGCATTTGATCAGAGCAAACTTGCAAGGTTTAATATTAACAACCCGCCAGTAGCTTGTATTTAACATTTTTCACACTAGACCAGGAAAATCTAATAGCAAACACTTTTTTACATTTCCTTAAAATGTTCTGTTAAACTTTCATAATTATTGGCCAGAACAGAGAACAGCTAGTAACACTACACTGACTTTTGCAAAAAAAAAAAAAAAAGGCAGATTGGGTTCAGGTTCGTCATCTCTGGTCTGAGCGCCAACAGCTTTCAAAAAGCAACACCTTTTCATCGGGACTTAGGACTTATATAATAATGCGAACTATATGGGATTCTTTCCCACATTTTCCCCAAATTAAATGAATGCAGGTCTACCTGTATGCTGCAAAACACACCACCCAAAGGATCTGCCGCCAATGTCGACACCAAACCTTAGTCCTCCAGCTACATGAACACAGATGATGTTCTTCTACTCTAAATCACAAACGTGAAATCACTCCTGAATGTGATTATTGTAAACAGGACTAAATTTCATTCCCCATGTCTCCGATTAGATCTGTTCCTTTAGCTAGGTTTTCACCTTCATCGCGTGTTTGTAATCCCAGCTGCGGTGCCAAATGTTGTTAGTTCATCATTACTCCCTCAGGCCCGTGCTCACCGATCTGATCACCACGTGCACCGTCTCACATGATAATCGAGGTGAACATCAGCTGGAGATACCCGAACCGGAGGCGGGCCATGTGGCCATCACCTCTCGTGCTGAGCATCAGTCAAACTGTGGGCTGAATAAATTACTGCAGTTTATCACCGGACCTGCCTTCAGAACAGAGATCTAGCTTCTCCTGTTCTTTAGCGTCCGTAAATGGTCATCTGTGTACAATTTCTCTTTCACCAGAAGAACACTTCCTGCTGTAGATGTGGCTGATACCCGAGACCATGTGAAATGAGGACTGGGTTCTGTTTCAACCACAGTCTGTCACAATAAGTGTTTTCGTTTAAGAAAAAAAAATACAACTAAAACAGTGTGGAGCGTTCGTGATTGATGAAGAGACGTGGACACCGGTAGACCTACATGACATTTAATCTTAAAACTGCTCTCGCACCTGATAAGGTTACGCATAATGGAGAATGAAATGGGGTATGGAGGGGAAAAAAGGGGGGTTCCTCACACACCGAAGTATATTTACGTACGGCTGCTCAAGTGTATTTCCGAATAAACAGAATAAAATGGGCGTATTGATGGTCACATGTGGGGCATTGGTGGCTCAAGTGGTGGGTTTCTTGCCTGCCATGTGGAAGACCCGTGTTCAGTCCTGACCCGATGCCCAAACACCAGCCATTGGTGATGCAGTGCCGGTCCCAAGCCTGGATGAAAATGGGAGGGTTGCACCAGGAAGGGTAACAAGGTGACTCTAAATGAACGTCTCCTCTGCAGCAGAGGTCAGTTTTGGTCTTGATGTCCTGGGAAGGTCTTCATGAGAGACAGTTTCATCATGGAGTTTGATGGGTTTTACAAACACACTCGACACAATACTCTTAGAACTGATCCAGAACAGCTGACCTTCATGTCCTGACGGTCATTACTGCTGTTGTTACTTAATTACCCAATGCCATGTGCGTTATTTCATCGTTTGGAATCTCCAGTATTGGTCTAGAACATAGAAAATAAATCCAAACATGTGTCCAGACTTTTGACTGGTACTCTATGTGGTAGAACACTTCTGGCAGGTAACGCCGGCTCGTTCCACTGCCCATGACCGCATGTGTATTTCAGACCTGTGGGAAACACTGCACGGTCAAATCCAAAAACTACTCCAGAGCAAAAGGCGACCAGCAAGGACCGTAGTTTATTCTGTAATTTGTTTACTTTTAATCCAGACTATGTTTGCCCATATTGGCAGACGGATTCTAACCAGATTATCATCTTAAAGAGTGTTTTGTACCCATCGCCTGCCGTGTAGAGAACATTGCTCCTGGCAGCACAGCCCGGTACAGAAGCGCTCATTAGAAGGTGGAGGGTTAGCTCTTGGCTACAGAGCAGGAGAGATGATGAGCGAGACGCGCCAGTTTGGTTTAAGGTTAACACAGTAGTCAACTGTTCCCTCTCTGGGTCAATATTTGTACCATTAAGGCACCCAGAGTGGAGCGAGGAACAATAAACATGACCCCAAGATCACGGCCAGCGGAGTAGAGGCTTACCATGGCAATGGGTTGAACAGAAAAAAAATAAAAAACCCACGGACTGTATACACACCACTGTATTGTGTCATCTCTATATGAATTAAATACAATGAGGAGGAAAAGAAGCTGAGAAGATACAAGAGGAGGCATTAAAAGAGAAGAGGGTGAAAAATGAGAGGATGCAGTAGAAAAAAAGAAGGAGTTTAGTAAACAGATTGTAGTACAGGGAGGAGATGGATGAGGGTGTGGAGGAAGAAAGGAAAGAATGAGATGAATATATACTGTATAGGAGCAAGTAGAGAAGAGAGAAGGATGGTGAGAGTGAGAAACAGGAAAAGAAAGTGAAGCCAGGTGTAAAGTAGGTGAAGATGCATGATGAGATGGTGGAGACGGAGGAGGAAATGTAAGAGAAGAATGAGGTGAAGAAACCGAAACCAAAAGAGAAGAAGAAAAATGGTGGTGAAGATGTTTAGGGTGAAGAATGAGAGGAGGAGGAAATGCAGGAGAACAAAGAGAAGAATGAGATGCACCGTTTTTTTTCCAAACAGTTCAGCAGTGCTCTGAATTGGAAAGAACTGGATGAACCAGTGATGTTAAATGTCCTCATTATGACCCTAATCCAACACACACACACACAATGCCATGTTCTCCCAGTATTCTGAGACGTGTTTCTCTTTCATGTCTCCTCATGTACTAGATCACAACAACAGGTTCTGGCAGCGCTTAAGTTCAGTCTCAGGGAATAGAGAATTCTATCGCGTCTCTTTCACGACCTGACCTCTGAGTGTGTGTATTCACTAAAGCGTTTTACCGCCTCTCCGCTTTCTGCGGTTTCGTTTTTTTTGAGTGGTGCATCCGTGCCTGAGATCGGGATGCGAGAGTGTGTTTGTGGAGATTTGGGAACTTGTTGGCTGAACCCCGTGGACTCCTTCAGAGGAGCAGCTGTGTAAATGTGAAGGTGATGACACGGCTGCCAAAACACAAAATACTTCAGTTTACAAAAAGAGCATTCCCCTATAATAAACACGAGTACATGACTACTTATTGGCAGGACTGACGAGCTACGAGTCAGGAAAACCGACTTCGGGGTTTGTTAAGGAGGAACCTTTGAAGGATCGAGTTTGTGAGCTGAAACACAAGCTTTCACGACGCGGAATGCAGCTCGTTAACATGAGAAAAACAATTCCGCATCATTTTTCATCTTTGTTTGCATGGTTGCTAGGGGTGAAACGATACGCGTGTGTGTGTGTGTGTGTGTGCCGTACCGTTCAGCACAAGAGGTTCAGTTCGGTGCATCGTGATCCGAGTGAACACAGTCTAGGCTTTAACTAGTGCTGAGACATTTCCTCCATTTATTTGGTTAATTCAAAAGAATCGAACAGGAAGCAGGTTATTGAGGACCTGCAGCAAAAGATTCAAGTGTCGCATCACAGATATGGAATTTGTACACGTCTAAAAACTGAGAAAAACTGGAAACTGAATGTCTCCAAGATGTAGACGTACATGTTCTTTCTCAAACCGTGAACTGTATAGTCAGAGTTTTAGATTTAACAAACGAATATGTAATACTTGTACTGTATATAAAGTAGAGATGCAGTTGAGATGGTAAAATCCTGCAGTTCCTCTATAATCCTACAGGTGCTCTCTAAACTACTCACACATTGGCAGGAGGCGGCACAGCATCCTGTAGCAAGAAGTAACAAATTATTTGTTTATTTGTCAA
>JAQMYI010000005.1:1242243-1252482 GCA_030014275.1 Clariallabes melas | reverse complement strand
CAGAATTTCTCCCTAGACACCTGTAATTGCAGGCAATATCAACAGAGTACAAACAAACAAAAAAAGGAAAAGAAAAAACAACACACACACAATTACGTTTGGAATAAATATGAGGATATTCGTGCACTTATGACGGCACTAATCCAAATCAGGGTGGGGTTCAGTGTACGCGGCATGAACAAGCAGCTCCCGTCAAAAAAGGGCAAGACCAGACAACCCCGTCGTTAAAATACACTCATATATACACAGTCGGGTCTTTCCTTCAGCTATCCTGCTTACAAGACGTTTCGTTCCGTCTCTGCAGATTTCTCTAAAACAAGAAATCGCATGTCTACTGGTGCTAGGCAACATGCCGTGCCCCGACTGAAACAGCAACAAGAAACGCCCGGCTACGTGCACCAATAAAACGTACCAAAGTCTCAACTGGCTTGTGCTGTTCTCGAACACAACAAGAAAAGAAGCAGAAGTTGTTCAATATGCAATGTCGCAATAAATAAATAATTGCATGACGAACTGGTTAGAGGAAACAGATTATTAAAAAACTTTTAACAAATATTAAATTCAAATCTCTGGAATGACTTGGTGTAGTATGGGTGACACAATTAGCGGGGTTTGAACCCAGATCCTCATATCCAAAATATCGACAGTCTAGAGCCTTTGCTGCCTGAGCCACCGCTCGCACATCTTACATTACATACATGCACACAACGTGGGTTTTATCCAAACCTCCATCTAGAAGCTTTTTATAATGAAACTTGTTGTTCAGCACCTGGAAACGTTACTGCAGTTACCGTATTATCTGCGGTAAACGTGCCGATTATGGGAAGCCAATAGGGTCAAACTTGGTCACGTGATTAGTTGGTGTTTAAAAAAAATTTAAATAAGGGACTACGTTAAAATTTCTAGCCTAATCACATGCGTCAACGTGTAACTGCACACTCATAAGCGCATTTAAAAATGTACAGCGTCAACTAAAATTTTACGCGTTACTGTGAACTGCACGAAATGAAGGTGTGTTATCGCGTTTATTAAGCCGATTTCAATTGCACACTCAAATGCATAAAAAAATTTATTTCAAAATCGAACAGCGCCATCTGTTGAATTTTAGGATGAAATAATAATTTTTTCAAGATTGATTTTTTTTTTTTTTTTTTAATGAAAAGGCCGTTTTCCATTTAAAAAGTAAATCTTCTCTCCCGTGGGCTGAACGCAATAAAACAAAAAGTCTATATGTTACTTCAAGTTCGGCCAAATACACCTGATCATTCAGTAGTTTTTACGTGACACGTGCACACACTGACACACAAAAATTCCAAAAAAAAACGTTGATGTCTTCCATTACTCATGTGTACTTACGTCACACCAAATTATTTTTTCACAAATATCTTCAATGTACAAACACCACAACTTTATACCCTACACACAATAGTTTCTACAATTACATTATTAAAAATAAGGTTGCCGACCCCCTGAAATATTATTAATGTTATTAGAGTTTAAAATTACATAAGTCCTTAACAAGTCCTTAACTCAAACACATAACAGCAACACAAGACATAAAAAAGGAAAAATAAAAAAGACGTATTTAATGACTTATTTAGATAATGACGTATTTAATGACGTATTCCTAAGGCGGCGGCATTAGCGGTGAGTATTATAATAAAATGATGTGTGATGACGTCATCAGTTGTTTGTACATTAACTCTCTTCGGGAAAGCAACAGACATACAAGTTAAAAGCATTTTAAGTACTTATTCTTTATACCAAAAAAAAAAAAAATTTAAATTAAAAATAAATAAATAAATAAATAAATAAAATAAAATAAAATAAAATAAAATAATAATTCAGACCATGTTTACTAAACCACCCGGCACATAGCGAGTACTTTTGGCCTGAATGTGATGAGAAACATCACACAAAAAAAGCTCAATAAATAAGACACGATGCGATACGCTCAACAACACCTGGTTTCGATCCGTCACAACCAAAGATGCCCGATAAAGATCCTATAGAATAAAATCTCAAAGCAAAGGCAATACTTTATGTCTCATCACAGTTTTATAACAACAGCGCAAAGAGGGACGTCTAATTAATAATAATAAACAACAATAATAAACAGTAATAATAATAATAAAGACTGAAATGAGTATTCCGGTACGTACAGTACTGTAGCTAGCTCAGGATTTATTAGGCAAACGCTGCGGTCAAGCTTTTTCTCCAGACATAACACTGCTCTTATTTCACTGAGAGCTGAACACGCCAAGAATCACGATGACTGATGATGTAAGCATGATTAAGATGCACTCACTTTCTTTAATTACTGTATTATATTACCTGACATGGAGAACATGTTATCGCACAGTCCGTCATAGAATTGAATAATCTTTTAACAAAGAACCCTTGCAACTCCATAATCTAGAACTTACTTTAATAATAATAATAATAATAATAATAATAATAAAGGTCTATTCACCTTCAACTTCAATGTAGCTGCTAGGGTCGCTTGCAATTTAGTACTAGACAATTAATCACATAAAAAATGTAATGCAAACTTTATTGCCATTATCTCGTTGCAAAAAAAATGTTATCACACAGCCAGTAATTTTTTGCCTTATTGTATAACTGAACATGGACTCACGCTAAAACTGTCCAATCAAAAGACTTACCTTCATTAGTGCATGTAAGATACGAGTTCATAAGCCCTTCATGCCGGTACTAGTACCATTATTGTCTTTTATAAACAAGTTATATATAAACAGATTTTAATAATAAATGGTGCATTTAATAGCTATAAACTGCAGTTTTAAATTACAATCATATTGCAATATGATTTTTAGCACATTTTTCTTAATTACTATTAGAACATGTTAAAAATGATTAATTAATAATAAGCAATTAATCATTAACAGTTAATTATAACCAGACAGATATTTCGCAAATGCGCAAATACTTGTGCAAATACAACAGTTTGTGCTGTTTAACACTCGGTTTACCCAAAGCGATCGGTTTTGTTATAGGCGTCTCCATGAAAATAAAGACGGAGGAAACGGAAGACGATCATAAGCAGGCAAACTCAATCCGGGCGTCACAAAGGAATCACCAAGACCCAACTCTTCAAATAGTTTATTAACAAGCATGTAAAGAGGCCGGGCTAGTACGGATCGATAACTAATGTTGGACTCCAGCTGGGTTATCAGGGTTGCCACTACATGCAAAACTAAACTTTTAAAAATACATTTGTAATCAGTTGAATCCTTAACAGTGACTAATCAATTAAATCATTAACATATCAATCAGCTGATATGAAAAAGTCTATTTAGGAATAATTTTAATAGTATATTTAGCATCCTCTAAGCCAGCAGATAGCATTCAGGTTTCATTTTTCTTTCCAAGGTTTAACATTTTGAGATTCATACTCTCGACCATAAGGCACAAACAAGAAATCAAAAACAAAGTCAAATTACTTCCACCATATAATTAAACTAAATTAAATACCAAATCAGCACACACACACCGTTTCCACTGTTGGGATCACGTGCAAGAACCCAGGCTTGAATGGACTGAACAAAGTTCTTCTGCTGTTCCTCTCCGACACAAAGGCACCACCCTGATACATCTATCGCTCTGGTCCTACAAATTGCCTGTTAATATTTGTACAAAGCCTGACTGTTGTTGAGTGATGTACATAAAGCGACAATTCTATGGTAAATTAAGGCGTGGTTAATAAAAGAAGCAATGACTCAATGAGTAAGAAAACAACAAGTGCAAGACGCCAACAGCACAGTTGGAGTTTTTGCAATGCAGAATGAAGTGCATGTTTCAAGCCATCACTTACACATAAAATAGAACAATACAGAATGACGCGTTTGTGTAATTTTAGGAAATAATAGGATTCGGTTTTTCAGCCGTCATCAGTAGCCCAATCAGAGGTTTTTTCTGGTAGTACAGAGATCCATGAAACGGTACTAAAGGCTGGGGTTCTAGTACTTCTATTCATCCATAGTTTTCTTCTTATGAACCCCGGGTCAATCAGCAAAGTTGCTGGAAGATGGAGGATAAGATAATGTAAATATACTACATACAATGTTTAAAACTTACACATATGACCAAATGTGTACATAAGTGTTTCCACCCATCAAAGGCAAGATAAAGCCGCAGTGAATACACAAAAAAAAAAAAAAAGGTTGGAAAATATTTTAGGGCTTTCATTTTTATTTTATTCTCTGGTAATCTATCCATGTCAAATATTTCGTGATTAACAGCAGCTCGCGGTCTCGATCCTCCACATAACGCAAACCTGAGACTTAATGTTTCTTGGCGCATTGGGGAAACACTCGATCATAGCAGCACACTCAGGATCACGATAAGGCAAGGCTAGGAGTCTGGATTACGGCGATGCCGGCCGAGCGCTGTTGCGCGGTCCAGGTCCGACTTGGCTTTAAGCCCGGACCGAGTGCGCATGGCCCCGTTGTTTGGACGGGCCCCCCGCTCCCACCACATCCAGGAGAAAAACCAGTGGCAGTAACGGCTCTTATCCATCAGTGTGACTTGCTGTGCAGCTCAGTCAAACCGAGCAGGATTTACCTTCTCACTTTCCTTACTTCACTTCACTTCACACTTCCTCACTTTATCCTTCTTTACGCGGCGAGTAAAAGCCGCCTTGATCATTATTTCTCGGCCCAAATCTCCCTCTCTAAAGCCGACCTGCTATAAACCTGCTATTTAAAAAGGGTTCTTCCGAAAGGCTGAAGGGGTCCAAAGAAGAAGAAGAAAAAAAAAAAGAAGAAAAAAGGAAAGGAAATGCAAAGCTTGATTTGTTTCGTGTGATTTGTGACATGCAGCAGCTCAGAGATAAAGAACGCATAAGGTTTCCTGCTCCAAAAGCCCAGCGCTCCGTCAAACATCTCACCGTTTATGTTGCGCAGCCCGTTGCCCGGGCAACCTGGCGGCGAATCATCAGAACGTGTGTGTGTTCCAGCGGCGAAAAGCTGCGCGATGGTTTTTTAAAGAGGCCACACCACATTATTATCAGTGAAAGAATTCCTCTGTGTTCCAGCGTCATTACTTGAGGCGAGTCATTATCGAATTATAATACTGCGGGCTGAGGCGAGATGGTCCCGATTCCTCAAGCGTTACATCACTGGATTCACTTTTTGGAAGGAACGCGTGGACGGCTTTTCGATATCAAGCAAAAAAAAACAAAAAAAACAATGTGGTCTTGCATTTAACCCTCAAACATATTAATAACCTGTTTCATGCTACTACGTCCAGAGAGAGCTCGCGCCTTTTGTTGCTAATGCGCACACACACGTATACAGTGTCGGCGGCTCCTGTCGCTTGTTTATTAGCTGTCTTCCTGGATACCGAGAAAAGACCAGACTGTATTTATGCATCATTAAGAAGAAGCAAGAAGCGCGCAGTGAGATCTTCGACTTACAAAACCAACGACCTTCCTGAGCTGAGCACTTCCACGTTTCAAAGCTAACAAATTACAAACAGCGACTATTCAAAGAAAATTAGCAAACTATCGCCTTAAAGTACATTCACAGGATTTGAAGAGCGACCCCCAGGTGGGACCCCTAAGAAAAGTCCACATGGTGTTTTTGGAGTTTCCTAAAAGGCTCCGGACGTTTTAAACCATCCGTGACGGAAGCTGTTACACGTCTTCCAGGTGGGATGAAACGCTGGAGGCCTCGTTTATGCTGCGCGGTCTCTCCGGGGAGAACGTCTTTCTTTTTCTTTGGTTTGTTTTTTCTACGGCGAACATGCTTTCTACACGCTGTCACTCAGCTAGCGAACTTTCCTAATGACGGCTAGAGAAGTGGAGCTCCGGGAGAGCAATCTGAAAAGATACACTGTTGTGTTTTTTTTAGGATGTAATCCTTCACTTATGATTTGATTTACGCTACATCCAGCCATCGCGTTCGATCACAAATGTAAAGCACTGAAAAGGTCTGAAGGAATCTTTGTAAAAACTTTGTAATTTATTGTGTATAAACGTACTTGGGCTGTCATGTGATTCCCAACCCGCGCCTCAAGCAGCTTTGATTTCTCATTTTCTGCAGAAGAATCTACTGAGCCTTGTGTAAATTTGAAAGAGAGCAAAATTATCATCTCCGTTATAGCTGATATAATCCATCATAGGATTCTTCAAACTGTACAGGAAACAAGCTGCTGTCTTCTCCGCATGATTTATGAAATAATCTTTACCTATTTCGGAGTAACGTGCTTCTAGTGATTTACAGACGCTTGGCCGAGGGCTTCAGACGGATGCTGGGTTAATTTGAGATAGACGTCAATAAAATGGCAGAAATATGATTTTTTTTTTCGATTTATATAACAAAAGAAAAACGTAATGGAGCTCTGAAGGATGTTTCTGGTTTGTGATGGATGATTAATACGTTTCCGGTTTTGAGAGCTCCTTCCAGTTGTCAGGACGATGTTTGTTTTTTGTTTTTTTTGGAGACTAAGAGGAACAGGTTTATTCATCACGCAACACTTAACTCATCACAGGTCGACTCCAGAACGTCTGATGGCAACTGGTTGCACCAAAACTAATTTATTTTACAGTAAATACTTGGAATGGCCAATTAATTTATATACACACATACTCGTGCACACTACAGTGCTGTGAAAAAGTATTTGCCTCTTGCTTTATCAGTAGAATGTCCGGCCATCAGTTCATAACCTCAAGCTCAAGCGCACTTGGGTTATGCAGCAGGGCAACGAACCGAAACACACCAGAAACTCCACCTCGAACTCAAAAAGAAACTAAATGGAGGTTTTGAAGTGGCCTAGGCAAGGTGCGGACTTGAATCCGACCGAGATGAACAGGTTAAAACACTCCAATATGGCTGAATTAAAACAATTCCGCAAAGTAGAGTGGGCCAGAATTCCTCCACAGCGATGTGAAAGAATCATCGCTTGATTGCAGTTATTAGGTTTAGGGGCAATTATGTTTTCACATAGGGCCAAATACTGCAGGTTTCGGCAGATTTTTTTTATCTTAATAAATAAAATCATCATTTAAAAACTGCATTTTGTATTTATCGGTTTCCGCCAAGACAGATTCTGTCCGATTCCGAATTTTCTTTTGTTTCTAAGAACGACACGCAGCATCATACCGACTTTTAAATAACGGTCACATTTTCTCCAAAACTTAACAAGACTTTTTCAATTGAACAGGGACGATTACATGCTTCCACTGAGAGTCAAGCTTCTTGAACAACTGCTCACACACACTCACAGTTAGGGGGCAGAGGCACATGACTGGCTAGTGCTACTACGCTTAACGTAATGGCTGTAGCGGGATTCGAACTCTCTAGATCTCTGGATGATCGAGCGAATGCATTTCTGTTGTGACAGTCCTGGTACAGAACAGGCCACGCCCGAGGCTGATCGCCCAATCACGGTGAAAAATAAATAAATAAATAAAATCAAGCTGTAAACCACACAGGATGTTCGAGCAATGCAGCTCCATCAACAACCCATGCTTTATTCTCAGAAGACACAGAAACACACACACACACACACACACACACACTGCCTGAAGGGTTTTTCCTTAAAACCCTTTCCAACACAAGCACACAGTAAATGTTCCACTTTGGACAAACTGAGGAACCCTTAAAGGTGATATACATGGAATGTTCTTTTGTGCAGCATCAGCTTCTATGTGAAATATGGAAACCATCCTTTTAACATTTTCTTTTACTTTCATTTTTCTGACAAAGCGGTTAATCACTTTAGATATACTTTGAGCCGAACGGAAAGAAGGTAAAGAAGGTAACGACGTCATGCGTTTGAGACCGGGAACAGGAAAAACACGTTAAGAGTTGCCCTTAAACTTTGAGCGAAGCCGTCACATGACTCATGCAGCATCTTGGTTTCAAAGGAAAATGCCCCTAAAAACAAACTGAATATGAAAGTAGAATAAGCCATGTCTGAGCGGAATTCTTCCGAGGAATTAATCAGATTCTCAAACGATAAAAGGTCCACAAACGAACGCTATACGACGGTCATATTAAAGCTTAAAAACCTGGATCCATCTATCCGCCCCCCCCAAGCCAAAGGGCAAATCGTTCAAGCGGAGCCATTAATGCAGCTCAAAAACGAAATTTCGAAATGCCTGAGCTGACGAAAGAAGGCCAAAGTAAACGCGCGGTTCTTAAACATTCTACACCGCATCGAGATCTCCATCTTAACCTTGGCCCCTTCGCCTGGACATCGATCCGAGCAGATTTTCACGAAGCCGGATTTTCTGCCAGAGCGCTACGGCGGTCCTGAAAAGCAAGAACGCTTAATATGCTTCTTTCCTTAAAGCTTGACGGTGTGAAAGTCCATCATTCACTCACTCCTCCTCATCTTCAATACCTGGTGTTGGATTCAGAACCTATAACCAGAACCCCAGGTGCATGATGGGAATAGGATAGGAGGTTAATCCATCCATCATAAGAGATCATGCACACATTAAAAATAAAAATAACTGCAACTTTGAGGTTTCTAATTGTACGTTTCCAGAGCTGAAATCTGTGCGCTCTGCCAGCCGGCGGGGATCCTGAGAGAAGCCGAGCCGGGCCGGGTCCCTGTGGGAAAGACGAGTCGGGGAATGGGGTCGGCTCTCTCACGGACACTGCAGGAATTTTCCCACAATCAAACAAATAAACAGAGTGCTGCGCGGGGCAGTGTCAGGACCTCGGTACACTGGGGGAGGGAGGGCTGCTCCCGTCATAAAACATCCATCCATGGGACTGCAGGAATCCAATAACACTGCACAGCTGACCCGCAGAACGTCATTCAAAGAATGCGACTTCATCATCCGACTTGTGTTTTCATTCTGCTTAGTTCCCATCTGATCCACATTCAAAGGCAGGTGTCAAGCATCTAACATTTACTGAAAGCCATCACACCATCATTATTCTCTCATCTCAACTTCTGAGGACTCGGAATCATAATCACACCACCAAGTTTCCTGCGCATTTAAGTGAAGGGGTCATTGAGAGGCAACAACCCGTTTCATTCTCCATTTCCCATCTTCCAGGCCTTAATGGAGCAGTAAGTGCACCGAACACTTTCGGTAATCTGGGCTCTCGGAAAAAAAAGAAAAAAAACATCTCCGTTCACGGGAAATTGTGGGAAAAGCTGATGCTCGCTACAGGAGGTTCTGGAAATAAGTTGCCAGTCAAACTAAATATCATTTTAGAAAGTTGAAAAAGCCACAACTGCTAGACATACTCGGTTCCATTTGCTCCTTTTTTTTTTTAATTTTATTTGAAACTCCCTCAAATACCAAAGGTTGCACGTCACCGCTCCGAGCGTCACGTAGATGTTGCAAAGTCCGGCTGATCTCAGAGGAGTCCAAACAAAGGCATAAAGATGATTTAAGACGAGCTGCTGAATAGCTGCCTTCGAAAAAAATTTACTGTAGTGTGTAGCTGCTCTCCATCATGCAGCTTTCCATCTTCGGATCCAGCCAAACTCCTAAGTATTCTGCCATATGATGGATGTTCCTCTGTTCAGAATCTGTGGGGTTTCTATCTCTAAAAAATCTTTAAAATATATGTCATGCAACCTTTTATAGGAACATTCCCCGAGCTGAACTAGAAGGATGGAAGAAAAAAAAAAAGGGGAAGGTGTTGAATAACAAGCCAAATTACACTCCAAATAATCAGGGCAGAAATCGGCTCATCGTGTCAAGTGGCAGCGCTGTTAATGCAGATGGTAGATGGTGTTGCTTTTCCACACTACCATTGTTTCTACAGATAGGAATCTCAGAGCGTCTGCGCGGCCAGAATTCGGTCTCTTTGGAAGAGACTCGTCCGGGCCGAGCGCAGCTGCACGACTCGGTGATGGAGCGATGGAAGCTGAGGAGGGTAGTATTAGGTGAGGGGAAAACTTGCGTCTGGCGGGAAGGGAAAATGTTTCCATATGTGCCTCGGATCCCTAGTGAAAGAACAGCTTTGTGCTAAGCATGAGCAGAACACGAAATAGATGGACCAGGCTTTTCACCTCCCCTGCCTTCATTTTCAGTAGCTTGGTGTAACATTAGTCAAAAAATAAATAAATAAATAAATAAAAGGGAAGGAAAGAAGAAGAGGGGGAGGAGGAGTGACCCAAGAAGTGCCCCCTCCGGCTTTATGCCCGGTCTGTTTTGATGGGAGCTAATTGTCTGTAAATGCGAGGGAGTTAAGGTGGTGATGGTGGAGGGGATGGGTGGGGGGGGGGGGAGGTTTGGGGGCTGGG
>JAQMYI010000005.1:1047118-1058692 GCA_030014275.1 Clariallabes melas | reverse complement strand
ACCTTTTGGCCCGGTCTAGCCAATAGCATTACATCACCTACTTGGGAGGCGGGTATAAAGATAGTAAGGGCCCATCTTATTGGTCAAATTTGGACACACAAATGCTTGGCACATAATTTTAATTCCATTTATTGCAACTCTTTGCGATACAGATATTGCGTATACCATTATCGCGATAACGATAAATTTTCGATATATCGTGCAGCCCTACTTCTAACATACTTTTTCTGATCACGTTATTTGTTTTTATTTTGTATTGTTTACATTACGAACCACATTGTTCAATTCTGATTTTTTGATATTTTTTTGGTCAAATCAGATTTGCACGCCATGACGGTTCACATTCATAATTACAAATGAGTTTTTAAAAAAAAATTTTTTTTTTTATCTGACCCTAACGTGGACTCGTCTATCCGCTGAAACAGCACTCATTCACGCATCGATACACTTTTACTCAGTGGTTTTGGTGTTGAACTTTCAAACCCCAGCACCACCAATCTGCCGCCTTAACCCTCAACTGCCCATGTTTTTAATGAGATAAAAATGTAACTCTTGATAAGGGCGTCTGCCAAACGGCCGTTAATCGGATCTGGAAACTCAAAGATTTGCATGAATTCCATCCATTTGTATTTAAGTCACATGATCGTGTATCAGATATATTTTAAATCAAGGAGCACGTACAGAAATGACTCGGATAATGTCATGTGAATTGACAGAAGTGAGAATTAGGTGCAGATCATGAAACACCTGCAAAATGTTAAAAAAAAAAGAAAATGCTCCAGAAGTCCACTTGTTTGCCGACGCTTCCTCAACGGATAAACACTTTCACATTCCTCGGTCTGTACGAGTTCAGCTTCTTGCATTAAAAGCCATTTGTCAAGATTATTTCACCGAGGCCTTGTTTATCAACACCATATTTGCGCTGCACAACTGGTTAAACACAACGCAGCCGAGACAATGGCGTGTAGCAAAGTGAGGTCATGAGCAGGTCAGCTTTGGATCGGTCGCAGTTATAAAGAGCCGCAGCTCACCCTGAGACACACACACACACACACACACACACACACACACTACGGAGGCCACGACTAGGTGTGAAAGCTGTACGATGTCCCAGGCCTCCTCCGATGGAGCTGCTAATTAACTTGAGCTGAAGTGGAAGGTGGGCAATAAATACCTTCATGACAATCTGAACTTAAATTCATCACATTTATCACCACTTACGAAAGTGTTTCATTAAAATGACCAGCGTTTCATTCTACAGTTACACGTAGAGTAGATCTGGTTAAGTTGGTGACTTATTAGGTCCCATATGGAGAGAAAAAAAATCACTCCAACGAGAGAAATAACACAAAATACACATGCTGTAATCCCTTTAACGCTTTTTTTTTTTTTCACTTTAGCCAAAAGAGAGAGAAATCAAGCAGCAGGGAATTGTACGTTCAGTAATTAAACATTAAATATTTGTCAGGAGAGAACATGATCTACATTTAAAAGTAACCCACAGTGTCGCGCTGCGTTGTGCAATTCTGTGTAAACCTGATTCTTGTACGAATAAAGAAACAGTGAGCAAATAAGAGCTTGCGACAGGCGACGCTGCTTTATAGGAACCGAAACCGCTCCTGACACACGGACACGAATATACAAGTTCCAGTGGGTCAGTTTTTCACAGGCTAATGAAAGTGAAATGAAGTTACTTCTGAAACACAATCAGTAGTTCATTCTCTCATTGAGCATATTTCACTAAAGAGAAAAAAAAATCTAATGGCGGTTTTTGCTTTTCAGTGTGAAATGTTTCCTGTAAGCTACTAATAAAAATACCATTTACGGACCGCATCTATGGTTCCTTCACTGGTCTTAAAAGGAATTAAACTATACTATGAAAGTATGAAATTTGAACATCTGAAGCTCCTTGGGTCTTTAGGAAATCATAAAATTTTCACGTTATTAACATTTCCACATGTTTGGGCAATTAAAGGAGTTCCTGGGAGGCCAGCGTAAAAGCTTCAGATGTGATGCAGGCAGTCCGATCACGGCTCCGGCGTACTCGGGGAAACTTTCTACCTTGATGGTGTCCAAGCACTAGTGAAACACTGTGATAAGTGCATTTCAACAGCATTCTGTTATTCTGCACATATCAAAAGTCCCGCTTTGACTTGAACGCCCCTCGTACATGGAAATGTTAATGAAAACTAACAACAACAAAAAAACCAAAGAAAGTGCAACAATAAAACTCTTTTGATTGACCCAGCTCACGGTTACACGTGTGTGTCGGGAGAAAAGAAAGAACCAGAATTTAAAATGTCATGATTAAGAGAAACACATTCCACAGCAGAAATATTGACCTTTTTTTTTTTTTTTTTTTTTTCATCAAAGACGCAATCATGATGTGCATTTCAGCCTACGCGGTTATTTTTCCGGTTGAACCAAACACTGAACGGGGCAGTACCCTGGAGCTTTACTCGCCCAGTGGGGTAAATAAGAAGTTTATGATTTCCTTTGCATGGATTGAGTTTTGTGTTGATTTAATCAAAACAATCAAATGTTTATATTTTTATTTCAAATAACGTAATAGTCTGCTGTGAAAATTGATTTGTTTATCTTAAACTGGAAGCGGCTTTAAATCCCCGCCAGGCCCGGACCCCAGCTGCACTTTTCATCTCTGATTACTCGACTGCCAAATCGCTGTTTAGGGACGCATTAAAGTTTAGTCTGCCGCGTCTCTGCGATAGCATTGCGTGCTGAGAGCCCTGAGTCATTTCCAAAAAGCCCTCCAGGTGAGGAAGAGCCTACTCATGTCTGAGGGTGGCCTGTTTGCAGGATCCTCATCAAGTACCATCTGACCATCACAGTCGGTCACAGGAAGGATGTGAGACAGCTTCTGGTGTCGGGCACCACAGGTTCTGACTGCTCATCTTCAAACTGTGTGAAAATCATCCTGAAATGGTCGTCTGTTTCAATCTAGGCGGTGTCCGAGGCAGCGGGACAGGGGGTCACCATCACGGGAGACAAACCCTTCAACAATTGGAACTGGCCGAACGCTGTCATATTTGCTGCTACGGTCATCACAACCATCGGTAAGAGTCACATCTTTCTCTTTGACCGTGAGAATCACTCAATCTGTTTATTGTTTGAGGATAAACAGAGGAAGGCTGGTTTATCTTAACTAATCACAAAGGGCAGGAAGTAGTTGACTTTATTTATTTTCCCTGTGGGTCAACAGATTCCGTTCAGTATTTATTTCTTATAAAAAAACTAAATATTTTTAAGTTCAGTAGGTCTTATGGATCGTATGGATCCGGCCGATGGATCACTCAGGTGAAATGTTTGCAGTTTGTCAGAATGTTCAGAGTCTAAACGTTCAGTGTTGTTGTCCTCCGATATGAATGAAAGTTACTTGAGAAGAAACTTGAAGATTAGCGGAGAGTTTGATAAGCCGATGGTCTCAACAGAGGCATTAGAGGCCATTTCCTTCAAGGCTGTTCAAATACAAAATAACATGACTTTTTGCTAAATACCGACCTTGGATTATTTCTATCTGACAGTTCTGTTTATCCAGGATGTTGAGCCGTAATGTTTTCCTCCTTAATGGGGTGAGATGGAACATTTGAGCTTCATACTGTATGTATAAAGCATTTGATAGCAGTTGATTTTTAAGCAATATGTTGTTGATGGTAAGAACAATTCAGGACAGAAACACCCTAATCTATATTCTCCTTTTGCAAAATAAAAGTTAAATCAAAATAGAACATATAACAACTAATAATAATAATAATAATAATAATAAGCCTCTGAACTCTCAGAAATCTCAGATATTTTCAGTGGTATTTAGGTATGAGCTAACCTCTGCCAGATACAGTAGATTAGATAAGATTAGATTAAACTTTATTGCTATTGTGCAAAGTCCAGGTATGAGGAACCAGAAGTGCACAAGTGGCATATTTAACATGAAAAACAATAATGTATATAAGTCTATAGGGGTCACGTGTACAGGTCTTGGTGTACTGGTTGTCTTGTGTACCTGAGCTGCAGTAGGTATTATAAATGATGTGTATGTGCGTGTGTTTCCAAACGTACCTTAAAAATGAATGAATAAATAACATTACAGAAGAATATTTGCATACCTGTAAAGAGAGCAACAGAGTAGCTTTCAGATGAAAACAAAAGAGTTCGATATTCTCCAGCATGCTCAGTAAAACCTAACAGCTGTTTTATTAATTATAAAGCTGCACAAATCTATCTAAGACTAAAGCAAAGAGTTTTCACACCAAGTACTGACTTTGTTTATTTTATAACCCTTTAATGCTCTTTATAGACGTGCACTTTGGGTGGAAATCTTTTCAAAAGCATCGTATGGCATTTATTTATTTTGTTTAGTTTTGTTTTAATACGTTCCCAGGACTTTTGCACAGTAAGGTAATTTAAAAAATCGATACTGGTACATTATCAATACTGGGTATAATGTTTTATATGGCAGCGATATGACTGATGTGGTGTGCGTGTTTATGCAAGTCATTGAAATAAAAGTTGAATGGTTTTTGTTTTTTTTTATATTCCATCAGGTTATGGCAACATTGCCCCTAAAACCTCATCCGGGAGGGTTTTTTGCATTTTCTACGGACTCTTTGGTATCCCACTCTGTCTGACCTGGATCAGCGAACTTGGCAAGTTTTTTGGCGGAAGAGCAAAACACCTCGGACAATCTCTCACTAAACGAGGTGTTTCATTGGTAAGCACAACCTGTTTCATAAACATACAGTGTGGGCCGTTCGTGCAAAGCCTTTAATTATTATTTCTAATAAATTGGTGTTTTAAAATCAAACCATACTTTGTCCTTGATACATATTTTAATATCCTTCTTCCCTTGTCTGTCTTTTCTTTTCTTTCCAGAGGAAGGCACAGTTCACCTGCACAGCCATCTTTGTGATATGGGGTGTACTGGTTCATTTGGTCATTCCTCCATTCGTTTTCATGTCTCAGGAGGGTTGGACTTACATAGAGGGCTTGTACTTTTCCTTCGTCACTTTGACAACGATTGGATTTGGCGATCTTGTAGCAGGTGATTGTTGCATGGATGTGCATGTGTTGAATCTGTTAAGTGGGGAAAAATTATACAGAACAGATTATCAGCCTACACTGGGAATGATGGTGCACTTCTGTTCCTGGTTGTGTATGCATATGATAACTGCCATTGCAGTAATAATTGTGTGACAACTTTCTCAAGACAAACTAGTCAAACGAGAATGTGTTCATGCCCCAGACGTCAGGCTTATCTGCAGTTTCTACTACTGCTGCTCTGTAGATGTTGTTTTCACATCCAAGCTCTGTGTCTGTGTTTCTAGGTGTTAATCCCAGTGCAAACTACCCCACTCTGTATCGCTACTTTGTGGAGGTATGGATATATCTGGGTTTGGCCTGGCTCTCCCTCTTCTTTAACTGGAAGGTGCGGATGGTCATCGAGGCTCACAAAGCACTGAAGAAGCGGCGGAAACGTCACAAGCTCACACCGGATGAGATCAAGCACTACAAAGAGACCAACAAGGCCTTGCCGTTACCACCCGCCGGCAGTGACGTCAACATCTTCAGCTTCCTGTCCAAGAAACGGGAGGGCTACAACGACCAAATCAAACAGATCGGTACCAAGAAGGAACGAGATCAGAATGCCGGTGCCATCAGCACCGTAATGCAAAATGAATTCCTCCGCTCCAAGAGCTGCAACGATGCGATCTGCATTAACGGAAATGCAATCGTCAACCTAGAGCAATCGCCCCGGCAGAAACGCCGCTACAGCTTCAGTGACTGCGTCACGGTGGCCTTCTCCAAGTCCAAAAGCTACCTGCTGGGCTCGGATGAGGGTCCGCTCCTAAATGAGATGCAGGTTGAGGGTGAGCTGGAAGCGGACATGGGGACAATGTATGAGAATCAGTTGGATAAAGAGGCAGGGGAGGAGCACAGGAACCTCGGGCCCGGGGACAGCGCTCCAGGACGCCATGCGTGGGACTCGAATGAGTATCAGCCATTTATTATTCAGAATGCCAACATCACCTTCATTGATGAAGAGAACCTGCTGAACAACAGCCTGGCGGAAGAGGACGAAGATGACGATGTCAAGGTCAAGCTCTCGACCTCGGATGAAAACGCTGAGTCCGAGACCGATTCCAAGGAGGAGCAGTTCTCAGAATCGGAGGAGTCCGTGTTCACGGACGTATCCGATCACGGACATTCCTACGAGCAGCTGGTGGAGGAGTATTCCAAGGAAAACAACACGGACACCTGACGTAATCAGCCATCAGTGTGTTTGTTTTTAGTTCTTTTTAAATTATGGACATTTTGTGCGAACCTGAAGACATTTCCGTGTCAAAATTGATCAAAGAAACACTTTTTGCAATCCATTTCCAAATGTTCGTTGATGGAGTCAATGTGAATCGCATCTTAAGTCAGTATTACGCTGAGTAGACGCTGTACAATATTATTAAGCAAATGTTTTACTCCACAACGGCCCATGACCAAAACGACCTGAACGAACTCTATGGACAGCGTTGGAAGTTAGAACTTAAGACTGCGTGTTAGTTCTGTCTTTAATCCGTGGTCTTATTTCTAGGTTTGCCTAAAATATATTCATTATAATTTATTAAATTATGTTTTGGGGTGGGAGGGGCTTAAGTGTAATGATAATCAGTTGCAAACTGGTTCAGGGGAGACGAACCCGTCAGGTGATTCCTTTAAGAATTCCTCCTGAGTCTCACTTTTATTCACCATATTGGTGTTTTTTTTTTCTTGTATCAACATAATGAAGGACAAACGCATTTTATTTGCATTATGTTTTGAACCGTTTTTATAGGTTTTGACATTTTCATCACACTTTTCTGGACGTAATTGCAAGTCTGACATGATGAGACATGATGAGCTTTGTTGTGTCTTTTACATTCATAGTTTGGATTTTTTTCCCCCCAAGTCTGTCTTAAATCAAAATTGCGCTGAATATCAGAACATTACATTATGTCTACTGTAGGTCGTTATAGATTTTCCAGCTGTGCAAACTAGCTGTGAAGTGTGTTTCCGGTTTTTGTACCAAATACACCAAAATTTGAAAGATACGAACTGGGTTTAGCTCAGTGAGACTGCACAAGCTTTATATATGAGTCCCAGCTGAACTTTGGAACACATTTACTCCTGGAACGAGGGTTATGGAATTTGGCATCCATTACATCGCGTTGTACTCGCGTTCCGGGTGAGAAACTTCACGGTCGGTGTGCAGAGCGGGAAAATGTGTAACAACCAGGAACTACCGTAATGCACTTCTATACACCTCAATTCTGATTGAGGAAAATCCAAACTATTCCTTTACTGTCCCTGACACTTACAACTTCCCATTTTATTTGTGAATCTCCGTGTGAACGCAGTCAGTCAGTTGCGGCGCCCCCTGTCTGTGGACAGCATATTGCACTAGTCTGATACAGTCTGAGCCGTTAAAGACAGCTCTGTGCCCCCTCTCATGTTTTCGCTCGTGTAGTATTCAGAACCAAGTCTCTTCCAAGCACTGTATCAATCTGGCAGTTAGCTTTTTAGCATATTGTTATTATTATTATTATTATTATTTTTATTATTGAGCTAGCTGGATTAGATGGTTCATAATTTGATGATGGTCCTGGATTTGTGCCTGTCTGGAAGTTCAGACGCACTCGGGCTTATTTTGCGTAAACAAGATCAAATCATGCATTTTGACGCTTGTGTCCGTAACTATTCCAAGTTCTTTTTGTGTATTTGAGCCAATGGTTGAATTTCTGATCCTTAGATGATGTTTTAATAATCCCAGTAAAATCAATCGATCTGTTCTAGTTCCTCAGGTGTGTTCGAGGAGCTGAACTGCTACTAATAGTCTAGTTTAGTATAGTATTGTGTGAAAGTTTTGAGCCCCCCTCATTTCTTCACATTTTGCCTCCAAAGCTCCAGACGTTCATATATTTTTAGTGTTGAGGAATAGTTCTCCAGGCCTCCTCATGGACTTTTCTGTCTCTCATTATTTTCAGTCCGGTCCCTGTACCTTAGCAGTTTTTTGTTTGTCCAAACATTTGTTCCTATTTCTTTATTCCTATTAAATCTTCATCATTTTATTAACGTAAAGAAATGATGGGTGGCTCAAGGCTTTGCACGGTTCCGTGTACTGTATATGATTTTATCTTGAATTTGTTGAGCATCGTACAAAAGGATGGCACTTAAGCCTGGTGGTTGTTTTTGTTTTTTTGTTTTCCCTAGCAAAGGTTATGTGAAGTTTGTTGGCCTATTATGTCTTAAATTATTGTTTGTTTTTATTGGTTAGAGCAAATATTTACAATGCTTAGTCTAGACATGCCTAAAACAAGGACAGACACGGAGGCACGAATAAATGGTGCAGAAATAATGCAGAACTATTTTACCTAAACTTTAATAACTGTCTTCAATGTCCTCACTCCTAGTTATTAATGATTAATATTTCATTGAAGGTAAAAAAAATACATATTTTTTTATTATGTCCTATCATATTAGAATTATAACATGACGACTTTATTATATAATGCGGTAACCATCTGATTCTCTCTCGTCTGCATTTGCGTCGAGAACGTCAGGGGTGACACTTTGTAGAAATGCTAAAATCTAGGCAAACAAGGCAAAATATGGATATCCTGCTTGTAATTCCCTCGACTGGGGAGTGTGTGTCTCACAGGCCTCATGCGTCACGGTGCAAGGCAGCACCAGTGCGAGGAAAACGGCTTCCTGAGTGTGTTTCCTGTCTTAGATTAATTACACAGCGCACATCCTTGGGTCAGTTTGTCCTAGTGCTGCCTCGCGTTCCAAGATTCGTGTGTGTGTGTGTGTGTTAGTGCTATACTGCCTCCCTACATATACTGCCTTATTAATCTGTTCTAAGTGCACTTGCTGCTCTGATATTAATTGATGTCCATATGCCAAAGCCTTTAGTAGCGTTTTGGATGCATGTTTGAGCCGCTAGTGAACTGCGGTAGCGTTGTTGATCACTTATCCACTTGTTTGGGCTAATTATCTGTGATTTTAGCATTTTATTTGATTAGTGAAGCTGGATTGTTTCGTGAAGTGCCTGCAAACATCCTGAATTAAAAATCAAATCTCACCAAGACATTCTCACTGAGACATTCGTTGCGCTCTCGGTCTCGCCTGAAACCGCGGTGTGTTTTTGTATGTAAACACTGGTGACCTGCTTGAATGTAGCCGCCACGTTGTTCAGGCCATAACCTTGAAGCCTTGTAATCTGTATTTACTTTTCCTGCACTCCGAGTGACACAAGTGGCCGTAAACTTTACGCAGGTGACCGAGGTTAAACAGTGACCGTTTAAGGACGTCATCTTTATGCAAACAGGAATGTTGGAAAAATCTCACGTGTCTATAATCACATTTCTAAACTGTCGCGTTCTTTTAAGCCTAATTGTTACTGTAAATGGATGTTCAGTTGATGAATGGGTTAATTCATGTCTGTTTCGTGATGTTATGTGCCGACTCTTTCCATCGAGCGTCTCGCTCTGTTTAAAGCTTTGTGTTTAAACTGCAACCTACTGATGATCAATTGAAAAATTATTTGTCAGGGACATTTTTATCCTGTAATCTTTTAGGATCAGGTACTATAGCAGGTGGACTTGTGTTTCTCTCACACACACACACACACACACACACACACACACACACACACACACACACACACACACACACACAACAAACTTGACTGAATGCAGACGAAAAACGAACCATTGTTTTTGAGTCTGAGGTACTGCTCTGGTTTTTGAAGGATTTGAACTCGGTCGTATTTATCATTTCCCTGACTTGTATTATTCACACTCCAGCATATTGTAAAAAGTCTTGTTGTAAATGTGATGATTTATTTCAATTTTCTGTTTTTAAGAAATAAAGATTTGTGAATACACTTACGTTTTCCAGCTGTATGTGTGAATCAATTGAATAATTACTTTTGAGTTCATAAGTGCACGTACGGGGTTTTCTAAGAATACGAGGTGTTTAAATGTGAAGCATCCATCTCCGTATTAAGCATTGATAAAGCCTTAGAGTTCTCTATTCTAATGCATGTGTATGTGTACTGTATGTCTAGACTTCTGTACAGAATGACTTCCAAACAATAAGTAAATATTCGGTGTGTATTCTGTAACCCGTCACAGTTTTTCCCTGCTTCGGCCCTTTAAACACTTACTATCCACAGCTGGGAGAAAACAGTCAGTCCATTTGCACTCTAAATGTTTACTTTTCCGACACATTCCTCCTGCATCGGAGTGCCGGAGATTAGAGTCTTACATACCAGCGGTATGCCGAGAAGGAACCAGGCTAACTGTGGACACGTAGCTCAGATGTAGTGAAGTGAGAAATAGACATTCGTGTCTCCCCGAACGATACGACTGAACTCTTGAGCCCCGATTGCATAATCCGGCAAAATAGGGGCAGGTTAATGTCTAAAGCCGAAACTGAGCTGTTGCTGACGGTGGAGTGAAACCTGTTTCAGCGACAGGAAGTCAAAGGTGGCTCGCGTACAACGATGCGATGGCGAATGAGCATGAAAAAAAATTCTGTTCGATGCTGCGAAGCAAATCACAATATATCTTAAATCAATCTAAATATTTCTTTTTTTTCTGTATGCTGAGCATATTAGCTTAAAAAGTGAAAGTGTAAATATTGAAAGTGTGTAAAAAAAAAAAATAAAAAAGTCGTCTAGTTCATGGAGGATGTGCGGATTAAGCATAAAATAAGTGCTGGCACATGCGCTAGTCACAAGACTGAAACTCTCCTGCTGTCCCTCGGCGATCAGGGCAAAACTATAAAGAGTGACGGAGAGCTGGTCCAGGAGTTTATCAGGTGTATTAACACAACTGATGATAGAATAAATACAAATAATAATAGCAGTATCTCTTATGTAATTTGGATTTTTAAAAGGTTATACACGTCATATACTCGGGAGTCTGCGTGACCGCCGAACCCTGAGCTCTACGAGGAATCGTAAAGGATTTAAAGGCCGCGTGTACGAGTCTTTAAATCCTTTATGATTCTTTGTACGTTTGATGGTCTGGCTGTGACACCGAACTCCAAGTAGAACTCGTTTACAAAAGATCCATATAACCTTTAGGGACGTCTGTTTCTACGAATGACTAAGCTGATCTGTCTCAAGAAATACAAACACTAAAGACAATGTGAAGACACTACACTTGTGGCATTGTGTTGGGTGTGATGTAATGACTCATAATCACACTATCCGGTGTCACCCACAGGAGGATACCATCCATTTTTAGGCCGGTTCCTCTCAAGGGTTCATCATGCCAATTTTTAGTTTTTTGTTGTTGTTCTTTTTTTGCCATTATCGCCACTGCTTTGCTCGTTAGGGATCTAAATATAAATCTATTGTGACGGTCTGTTGTCACACACACTATAGACAAAAAGTGAAATGTTAGCAAGTGAAAATATCTTAAGAGTGGTTATATTTGTCATATTGATATAAAAATTAGGGCCGGGACTCGATTAAAAAAATTAATCTAATTAATTAGAGGCTTTGTAATTAATTAATCGAAA
>JAQMYI010000005.1:994604-1015816 GCA_030014275.1 Clariallabes melas | reverse complement strand
AATTGGCATTCCCAAATTGCCTGTAGTGTGTGAATGTGTGTGTGTGTGTGTGTGAAACTCTGCTCTGTCTGGATTCTTTTCAAATGTAAAGTTCAGGTTAGTTTGTTTTATGTTTACTTTAGATTTTGAATTAATGATTTTTTTATATGACTATTTTTGGGCTGTGGAACGAATAGTCTGAGTTTCCATTAATTCTTATGGTATTTGATGTACAAGTGTTTTGATACACAAGCTTCCGGGATGAATTATGCTTGCATGCTTGCAAAAGTATTTGGTGCCACTTTATGGCTCTTCTTTAAAGAATGTTAATGTTTGATTATGTCGGTGCTTTTTTCTTTTCAATTCTGTGTCAGTTTCTTTGTTGTTGTTAATGGCGGTTGGAGCGGCAGTAGGTTACATTACCGCCAGCTGTAGGTCTCACTCTCTCATCTTCCCGGCCTCCTTAAGGCTGATTTTCCAGACCTGCCTTACTGGTCTGCTTCCTTTCCTGATCTTGTCTTGTTCCACTTCCACACACTCTTTCTTCTCGACACGTTTCCCTCTCTGTACCGCTCAGCGTCTAGTTGGAGTTCTGTAAGTCGTATCGCCACCGACTACAGATCTCTCTCTCTCCTCAGCTGCTCTGTTCTTTAAAGCCGACTTTGCAGTCCAGTCTTTCTCAGAAACAAAGTGTCAGCTGTCAGCCACGTTTCATCCTCAAATATTATACTGAGCCGTAGTCACGTGACTAAGTATGCATTAATATGGAAAAATGCATATAAAAAAAAAAAACTTCATGATGATGGTTATACAATTATTATGATTTTTTGATATGATGAGATAAACCACACACACATGTTTAAACTTTCAAAAGATATTTAGAAAAACTAAAAAATGTTTAAGTTCAAGGTCATATTATTAATGATTGATGATTCAAAAACCCTTATGAATCATTAATAATATGACCAGGAACTTGAACTGTCATGGTAAAATATTTTAGTGTTTATTTGTCATGCGGATGAAATCTGCTGTAGTAAATGTACGTATTAAGCAGCGTAGTTATATAAAGTAAAACCCTCCACTTCCAGGTTCCAGTTGGACCTGACCTGCGGCTGCAGCACGAAGCCCCGAGCTGACATCGCGTTCCACTTCAACCCCCGCTTCAGGGGCTCGCCGTGCATCGTCTGTAACTCCTTACAGCAGGGTAGCTGGGGCAGAGAGGAGACGCTCGATCAGATGCCCTTTAAGCAAGGAGTGTCCTTTGAAACAATCATTCTAGCGCAGGAAGATGTGTTCAAGGTGAGTGACCTTGACGTTCAAGAGTTTGGGTATGGGATGGCATGGCGTGTCATGATGAAGGCTAGAAATTATATTTTGGTTAGGGAAATAATTGTACAGTTTTACGTCTGAACGCTTTTCCAAGCATTTCTGTGAACAAGCCTGTTACTTCCTGTTCCTATTGATATGGATGGCCTGTGAAAATGCACAATAACAGACAGACATGTACCACCTTCTTGATTAACACAAACTGAGTGTGTAAGAGTTATTTACTGATTCAGTGTTTAAATGATGACAAAATTCCCAGTGGCGGCCACCAGGGGGCATTGTTGGACCAAAAACCTGCTGTGACTTTATCTTGATTCATCTGATGTCTGTTTTCAAACTAAACTTAGATTAGACCTTTTAACTTCCTGTTGTTTACCCAGTTTTACATCACTTTTTATGAGTTCATTTAATCTGAGCATGTGAATGATTTAACTTCTTTTTTTTTTTCAGCCAAGCCTTCAGGAGCAAAATATATACAGTACAGTATTAAGATAAACAGAGAATTAGCACTAATCTCATTTCAAAGCGGACGGATGCGAGCCAGCATGCGGGTGGTTCGATTAATAAAAGAAGACCAAATTACGATCAGAGTTGTCTAGACAACACATTCAGGTTACAATAGTCTTAGTGTTATAAATGATGACGGGTCTTTATCTTTGCTTAAAAACACATATTTCAAATATAGATAGATCTCTATGCGTTTTATACTACAGGATGTTTAGAAATGTCTACTATGTTTCTTACTTATATATAGATTTTTAAGAATGTCTTTGACAATTGAGTTTACCATCTGTGTACTTATTAGCGGCACAGCACAATGTCACCGTCTTTATTTCTGTCTGTGTGCAATTAGTGCTCAAATGATTTGTTTTTGTTGTCATATTAGGATTATAAAAGCTGAAATGATCAGAGTTGCCAGGTTCCATGTGCAAAGTGTGATATTAATCAAGAGTGGAATAAAAGGAATAAACACAAATCAGCACTTTCTGAGCAAGTTTAAAGGTTTTGTGAGTTTTTTTATGCAGAGTAAGATTCTCAGTAAAGCACTGCCTGTCCACTTACATATGGCCTGATTGGTTAGTTTTGTTGTAATTGATCTGGGAAAGACAGTATATTTCCTCTTTTTTTACAGTTTGCATCTGAATTCATATTCATTTGAAACGTATCTGTTCGATCCAAATGAATGTCTCCACGTCTCTCCTGTAAATACTGTATATTAGACAGATCGAAGATAAGAGACTTCAACTGTTTGAAATATAAATAATGAATTATGTTTGTCTTTTGCATGTACAGTATCTGAATGTCCACAGTAAGGCTAGATTGTCTAATTTTACATTTATTTTTTTCAGTAACGTTTTAATAAAATATGAGGGCTGTTCGAGTTAAACCGGGACTTTTGATTGTACAGAACACAGCTCTGAGATTAAAAACTCCCTTTATGTCTCTATATAATCTCCTGATACACTAATGCACTTATCACAGTGTTTCACTTGGACACCATCAAGGTAGAAAGTTTTCTCAGACTTTCTGTCTGATTCACGTCTGAAACGCGGGCCTCCCAGGAACACCTTTAACGACCCAAACATGTGGAATTGTCTTGGAGCGGGTTCAGGACTGTACGGGGGACGAGGCAGGACTGTAACTCCCAGCCAAGTTCCTGTAAAGTGCGTGTGGTGTTGGTGAACGAGTGTGTGTACAGTTCCTGTAGCTTTCTGTAAATGTCAGTTGCAACAAGAAATTTCCTGGTTTGACTTGAACGCCCCTCGTATATATTTGTCTTCTCAAAGTAGAAACATAAAAAGTTTATTAATAGCAAGAAACCAGAACTTTTGTGAGGTTCCCAGAATCCCCCACTCAACCCATACGTCTGATATTGGAGATAAACACATGTGGTTCCCATCATTCCCATCTCAGGATGAAGTTTAGCAGCTCTTAAACGTGGTGGTGTGTCTGTACAGAAAGGTTTTTGCTGCTGCTGATCAGTTTGTGTCCTGCAGGTGGCAGTAAACGGAGCTCATGTCCTGGACTATAAGCACCGGATCCCTTTGCACAGAGTCGACACGTTCTCCGTGTCAGGAAAAGTTCAAATTCAAGCCATTGGCTACGTCTCAAGCTCAGTAAGAACCTTTGTTCCACCACAACAGATATTAATCTAGTGATATTATTATTATTATTATTATTATGGTGGGTTATTAACAGTTGTAATAATCTCATCCTGGCTTCCACAGGCAATATTTTCAGAATCAGGTGATCTGGTGAGTTCTTGAGTTCACCTCATTGAAATCGTGTTTTTTTTTTTTTTCTTTTTCCCGAAAGCCCCCAGTTACAGGTTGTACATTTCCTCTTCCTCCCTGTAGAGTATCCCGTACAGGGGCAGTATACTCAAAGGGCTCAGTCCTGGGCAGCACATCACTATTAAGGGTCACGTCAGCTTATTTCCCCACAGGTACCTCACAGCACCGCACCTTTATTTTATTATCCTGTGTTTATCTAATTATTGTCAGCCTCCTCCTTCTTCTTCTTCTGCGTTTTAGTTTCTCGGTGAACCTGAGATGCAGCGAGTCTAAAAACATCGCTCTTCATCTGAACGCACGGATCAAGTCGGGCATGCTGGTCCGAAACTCTTTCCTGAGCGAGTCTTGGGGGCCGGAGGAGCTCGAGCTGTCGTACTTCCCGTTCACAGCCGGGAAATATTTCGAGGTACGAGTGTGAATAAGAGCGCAGGAATGTAGAGCACTTCTGACTTTACTGAGAGCTTTCCTGGCGAACTCTCGCGGTCACATGATGTCGCGCAGTTTAGTGCCCTGAATGTTTCTTCAGAGACTTTTGAAGCCGTGATATATTTTTAGATTGTGATGTCTTGGGGCCGATGAACTGACTTGAAGGAGAGCACTGACTCCACTATTGTGATTATGTAACCGGTTAGTGTTACTCAGGTTCACAGGAAATAAAAAGAGAGCCAGTCGAAGTGATGATGAAAGGGAGAGGGCTTAGCTTTTCAAGACTGCATCATTAAAACGTGTTACTCCTGAGGTTCATGGATGCTCTTCTTAAATAAATACCTCCATGTGCTTTTAATCTGTCCTCGTCACTATGAACCATATTTAACTTTCGATGAATTTTGTTTATACAAAAAAAAAAAATATCAGAATGTTGAATAAAAAAAAAAGATGGAGAGGCTTCAGTTTAACAGCGTATGTAAAAAGAAAATTCGCTCTTTCTCACTGTGACTTACGCAACATCAGCTATTCAGAAATGTGTTTAGTGAATCGTAAGGAAAAAAAAAAAAACAGGCTTTGTGTGATAGTTGAGTGTTAAAAATAAAAACAAGATGAAAACATCTGAGACAACCTGAGAACAAAGTATTTGTGTTTTGTTCTTATTCTTAGTAGTGCTTCACTTGGATACTGAAGAACTGCTGCTGTAATCATAAAAACTGCCCCGTGCTCATCCCAGGACTCTCATGTGTGTGTAACAGTGTGCTCGTACTGAACATCCTTTCAACACACACACACACACACTCGGTCCTGTTTGTCTTTAATCTTCTACAATTATACTGTAATGATTTCTACTCGTGCAGTCTGGAGTCGTCCACAGGGAGCTGCTCATCAGGGATCTAAATATAAATCTACTTCCTGAAGTCATTTCCTTATCGATGGCATAAAATCCGAGTTTAAATATACGAGGGGTGTTCGAGTCAAAGCGGGACTTTTGATTGTACAGAATAACAGAACGGTGGAGGGTTCAGTTCACACAGACTGATGCGTCTCAAGAATCAGGTGTTTTGTATGAGATGAGAAAGTATCACAGATTATAAATGAACACTAACGCACCTGTCATTGTCCGTGTCCTCAGATCATCATCCTGTGCCAGAACCACCAGTTTAAAATGGCCGTGAACGGAGAGCACCTGCTGGAGTACAGACACCGCGTGCAGGACCTGAGCTCCATCACCCAGCTGGAGGTCCTCGGAGACCTGGACCTGCAGGACGTTAAGCTCTGGTGACTCTCGGCTCGGTCACGATCGCTTCAGCACTATCGCTCGCGCGCGCGTGTGTGTGTGTTATTTCGTTTTTTATTTATTTTTTTTAAACAGCCAATTAACGGATACGCAGCTGTGTCTGAACGAGAGCCGACACCCAGAGCACACGTGAGGAACCGGCTGCGTTTCCAAAACACCATCTCAGACCTGCGTCCATGGACGATTGATTTTTTTTTCCCACGGTGTAGCAATTAGCAAAGACAATAATCAAACAAAAGGCGTAATCAGAGGCTACTTAGTCTCGCTGTGTCACGGTTAGAGAGTCGGGGTGTGTTACAGTATAAGAGACGTGACGGTCTGAGTGACACACACAGAGTAACACAGACTCTCAGGGCTGTTAGAGAGATGATTACCTGGATGAGTGCGTCATCACTGAGTTGTATTTAAAGTCACTACAGTGCTTTACTATTACATTTGTTGCACAGTCAGCTCCAGAAGTGTTGGCACCCTCAATGAAAATGTATGATCATTTGATCTTAAACATGGAATCATAAGAGGGTTTTTTTCCCCCTAATTTGGATGATTGATTGATTTATACGTGCTGCAGTAATCAATCAGCGATAAAATATAAGCCTAATCAGCTGCTCATTGCATAAAATACATTGTATAGCTTTAAAATATCAGCTTGAATCCAACAGCAGCCGTTACGATGGTGTAACTGGTGTGTCTGGGTTTTATGGATGGAATTGAGGGGGGGACTGAAACTAAAGGCTCAGTTGAATTCACATATGAGGGTACATACAGTATTTGCCTAACGTGCCTGATGTATAAGTAAGAATTAAATACTTAAAGGGAACCCCGTCGTGTTCGTTTGGTTAAAGTTGATGAGTGTATAGGCAAAGAGTGCAAATGTATTATTATTATAATTATTAGAGAGTAACATTATTATAATTATTGTGCTTTATACTTATGTATTTAATAAAGCATGTAATGAACACTAGAGTGACCTCATAAGCATTAATCACAGTTCCAGTCTTTAGTATTCACACTAGTGAAACTAATCTACAGTAAATAAATAAATAAAAGGGTTAAAAAAAATTTCAGGACATTCAGGTCGTCAGCTGACTTCATTTTACCGCCACATCGCTCTGGAAGAGGTTTAATCAACGAGACCACATGATCTGGTCATGTGGTCTTATGTGGCGATAAAACAAAAGGCTGACGACCTGAACGGTTGTCACATCTGTGGAGTTTTATTTCCCAGATGGCGGAGTTCAGGACAAAGTGTTTCTGGAATCATTTTCACACATTAAAGCCAGATGCAGATGAAGGAAATATTAGTGTGCAACTTTTGTTTCTGGCCAGATGTTTTTTTATTGTTTTATTTTTATGCACTGTTGGTTCGCCTGCACTGAGAAACATGAAAATATGTTTATAGAAAACATTTCAGAATTCAAAAACTATCCCAGAAATTGATGTCAAACAGCTAAATTACCTTTAAAACTGAAGCCAAAAAACAAAAGAACACTTCAGAAAAAGAAACGTGTATAAATAATTTAATACTAAATGTAGTGCTATGCGTTGTGTATTAACATATATATGACATTACAATATGATATCATTATACTAAAATAATGTACATACTATTTTTCTTTTCCTGAAGTGTGTATAAATTATAAAAAATGAAGGGAAGAAAGAAACAATAGAAAGAAAAAAGAATGACATGAAAAACAAACAAATGGGGGGAAAAAAACAACAACCCAAGACTATAAGACTAATAACTGAGGGGGAAAAAGTAAAGATATTCAGGAAACGAAAAACTTTAATTAATATCATAAATCAATATATAACCTATAGCAATAAAGTATTAAAATATTTATATAATATACATCATACTATTTTTCTTAGTGTGTATACATTATTTTGGCTGACTGCGCATGTGTGTGTGTATATACACACACACACGCATACATACACGCACACATTATTATTTGCTACGGATTAAAATTTGCCTAAAGGACATGTCTCCCTCGAAGGCCTTACACTCTGCTGTATAACAATTTACTTGAACGTATTTGTTTTTAAGATTAATCTACAAGCTGCTCATTACTTTCCTTCTGTCAGTCCTAAAACAGCATCCTGATGGAAGTGAAATTAGACAGGTACGTGGTATTTGTAATTAATCAGATTTTATTGGGCAGTGTATTTATTTTTTATTTTTTTCTCATAACACAGTATCATAGGTCGTGTTGGTAAGACATTCACTACAGGCAATCGTCACGTGATAACACTGTGTTTATGCAGACCGGGGAACGTCGCAGCATACAACATTGAAGTGTTTCAAGATTCAAGCAGGAACAGCGTTGATGGAATCCCATTAAAACTCAGGGACTCGTGTAGGAACATCCATCTGATAAAACACCGATTTGTTGCAAAAAAGAAAATCTTTTGTGCCACAACAGAATACCATACTGTTTCCAAAGTAGAAAAAAGAAAGGAAAAAAAAAAAAGTACATATATGCGACATGACAAACAGCTCACGTCGTTATCGGCTGTACAATAATCTCAAAAGATGGGAAGCTGAAAAGTGTCCGGTCCCAATCATCAGGCAGAGAAACAAACAAACAAACAGAAAGAAAGAAAGAAAATCAGCTCCAGGACACAGAGAGACTCCCAGTCAGTCAGTCAGTCGATCGGTCAGAGACGTGTGATGCAGCTTTTCTACTGGAACGTCCTCTTTCTGAACAGTTCGACGCGTTAGTTACAGCCCTTTGTTTTGGAGCCACCAGCTCCTGCATCCACACACACACACAGTCTGAGGAGCAGAGACAGATTTGGCAGCTCACTTGGGCGTGTCAGAGTGTAGACCGGGTTTAAATGTCCTCAGGTCCGCGTTGAGTGACTCGAGGAGACTCAATTCACTGAGTTACGATGATGAGCGAGGAGGCTCTTGGCACAGAATCAGGGCCGGTGTGAGGGACAACGCGTCATGACCAGCGCACGCTCGTTTATTTAGACAGAGCTGAGTTTGACCAGGCCTCGGACCGAGTCCTCGTGTAGAGAGTCCTGGCTGGCAGGATTGTAGAAGGGCACCGTGTGGGTGGGGTCCGGCGGGCTCGTGCAGGGGAGCATGCCCGGGGGCGAGGGGGCGTCGTCGGGCGTGAGGAAGTGGTGCTGGGCCTCGGGGGCAGCAGGGCTCAGACTCTCAGCGTCACAGCTCAGGCTCGGGGTGGAGGTGGGCGGCGTGGGCTGGCCCAGAGGAAGCAGCGGGCACGGCGTGCTGAGGGCCGGTCTGCCCGACGCCGACGATTCATCGGGCATGACCGGGGTCTCGCTCTGCAGCAGCGGCGTAGCGGCGGCCTGCAAAAGGAATTTGGTGCTCTGAATGCACTGGTCTTGGTCACACTGAATAAGAGAGAGAGAGAGAGAGAGAGAGAGAGAGAGAGAGGGAGGAGGTACACCAAAATAAAAAGGGGCGGGAGAGGGGCAAGATGTCATGTGATGGGACGAACAGGGGGGGAAAAGGACAGAAATTGTTATCGGTCAGCGTTGAAGTGAATAAACGGAAATTAAAAAGTCGTTAACGACTTGGTCCGAACACAAAATTGTCCCGTTCTGTTTATTCACGGTTCCGAGCAGAACCTTTAGAACTTGTCTCTCAACGTCATTAGTCTTAATGAAGATGAACGATAAGATCCGATCTGATCACAGGATCAACTGATTACTCTGAGGAAACATCCCTGATCCCTTCAGGTAGATCTTTCAAAAACAACTACAGCAAAACTCATTTACACTGCAGTTACAACACACACACACACACACACAAAATGCCTTTGCCTTTTAATGATGCTTATGACAGATTTTAGGTACAGTTATAAGGGATAAACAGCAATTAAGCTGGATGATTTAAATGTCCTTTATTTTATTTCTTTTTTAAGAAACACTAAAGTGTGTGTGTGTGTTAATGTCCCAACTGAAACACCCCTCAAACAAGGCACTTTTTCACACCTCATCCAAGTGCCACATTTCTGTACAGCATCAGTCAAAAGTCTGGATTTATTTTCCACATTCTAGAACAATTACAGTACAGGTAGTCCCCGACTTACGAACATTTGACTTACGAATTTCCGCAGGTACGAACGGACTTTGGGTCTATGAATATTTGTAGATAGAAAAAGTCTGTCCTGTAAAGATGTCCCGATGGAGAATAACCCTACAGTCCAATACAGTGGAAAACAGCTGACAAAATGGCATCCGGGATTCCTCTCGTGATTTTAAAGGCTCAGAGACAACACAGTTTTTTGGCCACATGATTTAGCCAAGTGGATTTGTATGATTTACATTGTATATTCATGTTAAAGGCGTTTAAGACTCACTTTGTCGGACTTAAGAACAAATCAGACCTACGAACATGCTCCCGGAACAGAACTTGTTCGTAAATCGAGGACTACCTGTAGCAGGTTTAAAAAAAAAAAAATTTTATTAAAAAAAATCAAACCACTATTTTGAGTTAGAACTGCTTGGACCAGCACTGCTTTCATGGTGTGATTCAGGACACAAGGTTTTAGGTACGAGATGTTAAACACAAGACCATCTGAAACGCAGTCCATCTACAGCGACACTCGAGTGATATTCCACTCCGGTGAGGTAAAGCGACAAAACAAGAACTATAGCACCTCACCGCGTACCTCGTTTAAACCAGACACTGTTTTATGAATCATAAAAATAATAAGTGTCCAATCCCAGCAGATGGCACTAATAAACGACTGGCGCGTCAACTGAACTTCAACAACATTTAACTTTGATGAGTTTGAGGAGATGTAAACATCGCTCTGCGTTAAATGTAGTGTGAGGACGGAGGAGACGGCTGGATCGGTGCAGGTGCTCAGTCACTCAAATTATTTTTTCTTTTAACGTGCCATTGTGAAACAGCTTCATTAAATCTGTCCGACGCAGATGATGGTATAACCAATTTCCTGTCATCTTACTGCGGAGGTGACGGATAGAGGAGACACGCGGTTCCCGTTTCTACGCTCGAGGAAGCGATGCGGGCTCCGTGACAGACCCGGTCTTACATTTCTCAGTCTCGTCATAACTGCACAGATTTCACTGCAGTTTTAGGGAATAATGAGGCGACGCGGTCTGTGAAACTCCTGATAATACCTCACTAAAATGTCTGACTGGGCCAGAAAAAGGAGACACTAAGTATAAGATGGTTCTGCACAATTCATCGCAGAAAAATTGTGATTAATTTAATAAATAACACAGTTATTCATTCACTAAAGGATGCAATTTATTTCAAGTAATATACGCGTGGTCAGGAATTTAAGTAGAGTTTGTGAATAATTTAAATCCCAGCGTGTCTAAAATAATTCCTAGTATAAAACAAGGTGCTTCCTTCACCTCATGACAAGACATGAATGTTATCCAATGTGGAGAAGGATGCTAAAGTAAGTTTGCTAATTTAGCCGGGTAACGGCAGGTCGGACTCGCATCAATTTCAGTCACTAGACAGCAAGTCTGATTATAGCAAATACTAACAGTTAATGTGATGTGTGTTGCCTTTGACAAGGTTCTGATTAACTTCTGATTAAATTTGTGATTCTGATTGAAAATTCTCTTGTTAAAACTCCAGAATAAAGCATTATACTCAAGTAACGGTTTCCTGACAAACTTTCACATGTACTCCAGTAATAAAAATTACTTTTAACACAGAAACAAAACTTTTTAATACTCAAGTACATGTGAAAGTTTGTCAAGAAACCGTTACTCGAGTATAATCCTTTATTCTGGAGTTTTAATATGATTTTGACAAATGTAATTTTCATGTAAGTATCATTTCTTAGTACTTTGTCAAACATCATGCCATTTAATGGAACGGTCGAATAAATCACTAACAGAAGGCTCACTGGGGAAAAAGTAGAGTAAATGCCAAACAACAAGATTTACAAGCCGACATTGGGGGATTTTTCTGCTCTTTGAGAAGCAGCTATTTATAAATAAGAACCGGCTCTTTGGAGGGAAAGAAATTTGATTGGAACTACACTGCATCGCTGTGACTTTAAAAACCTGATGGAAGTCGGAGACCTGTTGGATTTATTTCTCTCTACAACCACGCACGAATAAAAAAAAATTGTAAAAGAGGTTCAGCCGGAGTCATTTCACTCCATCGTACACAAATCACATGTCTCACTGAACTCCATCCTTAAAGCTTGTTTACATTACTGGGTTTTGCATTCCACAAAATGCATTAAATATCCAGGACAATAAACGAGTGACTTTTTAAAAGTGTTTTAATACGAGGTGTGAGACCGGTAACTGCATTAAGGAAAATGTGTCTAGAGGCAAGACAGCAAGGAAAATTTTGAAGGTTGTGGCTATAATTTTTTCTCGAAGTGCTGGAACAGAAAACCTTTTTCATCATGAAATACTGACGGAAAGGAAAAGATAAACAGCTTGCTTAAATTTTCTGTTAGAACTGAAGTAAATATAAGGGTTTTATGAAACTTCAGAGAACTCGGATCAATAGTCATATAAATTTAACTACATACTCTGAGACGTGGACAGTCCACTGACTTTTAAACACAAGAATGAATAATTACATCCTGTTCTGGATTCTGTCCATCACCAAGCGCAGAACTGAATTTCATCTACATGCTAAATTCATGAACATTTTCACAGAGCAGGATTCAGATTCTGGTTAAAATCATCTTCATAGCAAGCTGAGATTATTCTATTATAAGTTTTATTAGCGTTACGGCCAAAGGAATCTTTTAAAAGCATTATTTCTGAATATAGATCCAGTACCTCAGGTAGCAGACATTAGAGTCATTTAGTGGGTTTGACCTCTGAAATGTTATTAATTTCGCCACAGGATTGTATTTTAGGAAGAATGTTGAACAGATCAGCTAAACGTATTTAGGTTTTCCATTATTAGAAATTTCCCCAGTGGGGGACGAATAAAGGCATCTTGTATCTTATCGCTGGTGTGGTGGTGACATGCACTCTGATAGGCTTTTCAGATCACTGAGGCTGTAAAAAACTACTACTATTATTATTATTATATACTGGGGTGATGGTGTTTTGTGTAGCCTCCATGTCAGCATGTTCTCCTCTGAGGTCTCTCATCAACAAGCTGTTTCCTGCAGAACTGCCACTCAGTGGATGTTTTTCACATCGTTCTCTGGTGACGAGAGACAGTGAAAGTCTCAGGAGATCAGCAGTTTGTAAAATACTCAGAGAAAATCTGTTGACCTGTATCTGTCACGTGATTGGCTGACTGATTAATTTACATGTACTGTATAAACAAGGGTTCCTATTAACGTGTCCAGCGAGTGCATGACTACCCCGATTCCATGAGTCTGAATCAGTACATCGTGTCTCCGGGCCCGGCTCGTCATTTCATATTTCTCTCCCCCACACTGCTTCGGTAATGGCTCTTAATTATGAAGATGTGATTTAATCAAGTCTCGTTATTAGGTTTCATGAGGTCTGACTCATTTTCCTCTCAGGAGGCTACGAGTGTTTTTACTCGCCATCACTCCATGTTTACTGAAGCTGTTTTCTGTATTTTCAGTATTTTTAGATTCTGATGAATTTTTAAAGGTGGATTCATGTTCTACTGAAGTGTGTTTAGTTTAAAAGGGATACTTTTTTTTTTTTTTTTTTTTTAAAGCATGCAGATGTGAGTAATAGAGAAAACTAGTCAAGCTGAATTTCCGCTCTGAAAGTAAGCATGGAGCAAATTTAGACAGTAGTTGGCATGTGTGGTGACATCGTAGCGCTTCAACCCCAACCACAATGTCTTAAAAGAGAAAACAAGCGTCCCGTGGTGATTTTTAATGTGCTAGATTTCATGTAGTGACAAGATAACGATTTTTGTTTTTCATTTAATTTGTAAAGAACTGACATTATTAAAAGAAGTCAAATATTATTATTATTAGTTTTTTTTTTTCTATCACAAATGCCAAAGACTGGAATTTGACTTGGGTACAAAAAGATATACACTTGTATACTTGTATCTAAAGAGATTTTACTTTTTCCTTTGTAAAAGAAAGATTTTAGGACATTTATACAAAAAAAAAAAAAAAAAAAGTGTTCTTTTAACGTAAAAAAAAAAAAAAAAAAAAAGTGTTCTTTGCTATGGATCAAACAACTAGGTAAACTTTAACCACTGCATTATATTAGAATCAGCTATAAAAACATCAACAATCCCTCTCTCTCTCTCTCTCTCTATAAATCTCTATATATAAATCTCTCTGTCTCTCTCTTTCTCTAAAAATCAATGCATCCATTCATCTTTATTTCATTTTCTTTGACTTTCATATTAATGCTATCCTTTAACTCCAATTTTTGGTTGAATATGTTGAACTGAGACAAACTTACATCCTACAGGGCAAAACCTTACAGTACTTGTGGACTTGTGGACCAGTGCTGCTCTTTTTGCATTGTTCATACGACGCGTCATTCCAGCTTAAAATATTATCGAGCCATTGTCTTCTAGATCTTGCTCGGCCTCTTTTACCTTTAATTTTTTTCCTTCCAATAGTTTTATTTGAAAGTTTACATGTCCAAAAAAAATAAAAAATAGAAAATGTTTCCTTTACCTGATTTTTATCACAAGGGATTTTTCTGTCCTGATAGTAGCACAAAGGCATCTAATTTGTCATTAAGGTTTTGACCCAAATGTCCTTATTTCACTTCCATATAACAGTAAATATGACATAACAGTTTAAAATTCTAAATCTTTTTCGGTAAAAAATGGGAACTGATTTTGTGTTATTGAAGGCTCTCTTTGCAATCCCTCTTCTTCTAGTTACTTCTTTGGCTGAAAACGTGCTATCTGGACTTTAACTGCAATCTGGAGTTTGTATTAAAAAAAACAAAGTAGTGTCAGTTATCCACTAGGGGGCAGAATAGAGCAATAAAGGCAGGAGCTACTTTGTGCGAATGATGTAATGGTTTTTAGATTTCTAATGCAGCTTCAATCTGTAACCTACAGATTACAGAAAATATTGGCTTAGATGACCTTTCACCTTTCACCAAGTATAAATGTGTCCTGTTACACGAGACCGACACGCCTGATCGAGGATAAATTATGCGGGTAAAGTATTGAAAGGTGAACCAAATAAATTCTAAAGCTTACATTTGACAAATATTGGCAACATTTAATAACCGATAAAACTGTATTTTTAGAATAAAAATAAATAGTTTGATAATAAAACATTATGTTGAACGTGGTTATTTATTCTACCTGCTTAAATAATCAGTTGAACCGCGAGAGGAGAATAGAGAACCCGTAGAAAACCCACAGAGAGCAAGGAGAATAAACAAACCACACACACACACACACACCTGAATAAAATGAATACTTTTAAATGAATACTCTACAAACTATCCTGGACTAAAAATGATCCTATCATTAGTTTGGACTAGTCTGAACAGTGTGTGTGCGCGTGTTAAAGGCACGTCTGCGACCTGATTAAGCACATCTGGCACCTTTCTAGTTTCAGAGTTTCAAGGAATGCAGACGCAGATCCTGGAAAATTCCATTTATAGACACGCTTGTGACATTGTTCCTTCCTGTTGCCGCAAAATATCACTTTTGTGATCAAACGAAGCCGTGCTGGAACCGTGAAAGCCAGGAACTTCAAAAGGCCATTATCATTCCAATAAAGCTGGACCTTTTGGCTGAAGGAGAACAAAAAGCTACACAAGCTCTAAGGACGAGCTTTAAGGGCCCCAGTCAGGTCACAAAGCCCCCCCTCTCTCCCTAGTAGCCTATTAATTTTTTTCCACTGACAAAGATGCTCATTTATGTGTCCTATGATTAACTAGTGTATTTGCAGAACACCTAAACAGACTGACTGATCAGCAGACTGCGCTGCGAGTTATAAGGAGTTTGCGAAAAACAAAGCACTACAGTCTATCAAGACCTCGAGATAAACAGGCTGTTTTAGGAGGAAGGAAGGAAGAATGATTGAACAAATATTCTCTTTATCTTCAGATCAGATCTTCTACATCAGTATTAACAACCAAATTATTTGTTTTGCTCGAATATCATTTTGTAAAACGTGCTGTTATATTGGACAGACAGTGCAGAGTGTAAACAGTGTACAAGTATAATAAATAAGGCAGAAACCATGACACGAAAAGCGGTTATAATTAACAACAGGGCCGTGTGATGTGACAGAGTGACTCTTACCCCCCTGACACTCATCACTCCCCCGTCCCGATAGATAAATAAACAAACACTTCATAACGTGTCTATTCATATTATCCCACAGCAATTTGTCTAAACACTTAGCAGTTAAAACAACTTAGTTGGTGGTATTTACTAGGGACGGGAATCACCATCAACTCCATATATTCAATTCATTTGTATTTCATTTGTATAGTGCTTTAAAAAAAAAAAAAGATATCACGATACCTCTGTGCTGATTTGATTAAAGTTGTAATTATATGAGTATCACAATTTGATATTACATTTTCCCCAAATTTTGTTACAATTTTAAACCTTTAAATGAGTAATTAAATGTAGTTTAATTAATTATAAATAGTTTCTTTGAATTTAATGATTAATTAAATGTAGCTCGTGCCTGTTTCAGTTTAATCGTTATTTTCAATTAATTGAATGCTCAAAAAAATGTTTCGTCTCACTCCCATTTCTTCTTGTTGCATGTTGAAGCTCTACTTGGAACCTTGTTAAGATCCAACCATGTAAAATGATTTTTTTTGCCATTTTTCAAGTGGTCTTAAACTTTTGATCGGGACTATATATATGCAAGATACTTTTCTTTTCCCACGTGAGTCAGTCTGCGTCAGTCGTGCTCTTTAACCAATCCGATGTGACCTCGCCATTTCAACCAATCATAACCCGCCAGAAGCGCAGCCTAAATCCTGTTTACATGAAGTAAACCTGCTTCCGAGCAGGTTTAATGCTTACGGACATGTTGCTATGACAGCAAATGCGAAAAGCGCATCAAAGAACGAAACAATCCAAGATCAGAACAAATCCACAACAATTAAATCCAGCTAACTGAGTTAGCGACGTACGAAGAACGGACCCCAGAACTCCAGACTGGATGTTTACTCTTTTGTGTACCATTCTGAGTAACTCTAGAGACTGCTGCATGTGGAAAACCCAAGATATCAGCAAGTCTAGAAATACATAATCTAACCTGTCTAACACCTACAATCGTTCCATGCTCAAAATCACCCCTCCCCCAACTGCACCGCTGCCACAGAATTGGATGATTACATAATTGCCTGATTTAAATAGGTGTACATGTGTTCCTAATAAAGTGCTTAAGTGAGTGTATGTGGTGTATGCAAGATCCAGGATTTAAAACAGCTACAAATAATTCAATTAAAAATTATATTTAAATCAGTTAAATCTTACTTGAGCAAGTCATCATACTTGACATCTTCCGCTTTATGGTCCTTAAAAGACTTCTCCAAATGTCTTAAAAAAAAAAAAAAAAAAAAAAGGAAGGTAGATATTTTGATCCAACACTCACAAATCAAAAAAGAAAAACAAACACTAGAAACAGTAGAATCATGTATTTATGGCTCTCCAGTATTTTAACTAACCTAGCTCTCTTCTGATAGTCCTGAATGACAGCATCTTGCTCCAAACACACTTTTAGGAAACGCCTCTTCACCAACTGAAAGCGTTTTATCTTTAACTCTTGAGAACTTGCAGGAACAGCTGCAGCCTCTGGGACCCATGTGGCATCTACATTTCCAAATTCAACAGAACAGTACTATCTTGGGCAGAGGTACAGAATGCAAAAGTGCTGCTTTAAATCATTCTCAATGAAAAAGATAAAAATTATATACCTGAGCGAAAACTCTTCATCTGTTTTAGCATAACATATTTAGCCAAGTGAAGCATAAGATTGATGAATCTTGGTCCGGAAGAAGAGTGTAAATGTGATGCAACCACCTTGGGAAAATTGCTGCCTTTCTCGTTCTGAGCACAGGGATACGGCTATATTACAACTTGAATAGCTAGAATATTACTTAAAAACTTGGATGATACAAATCCGTAAATCTTGTCAACAAACCATTATTTCTTGAAGCCATCCGAATGTCACCTTACGAAATTCAGCATCTGCCTTGTGATCCAAAACCGGCCAGCAATGTCTAAAGGACAAAACACATAATTGTGAAATAGGAGGAGAGAAGTAGAATAGTGTAGTATTACATTGTGTCTGGAACTGTAACTTACCTAAAGACCTCCTGGGCACGTGAAGGGTTCAACTTCTTGAACAAAAAATGGATAACAAGGAAGGAAGCCTCCTTGTTTGGTTTATCAAACATGTTCCTGTTTGATATGCAAAAAGATGAAAGTAAATACAAGCACATTTCAGGAGTTACACACTTAATACTACAGACTACCAAAATGAACTCATCATAATACATGCGCCATGTCACAAAAAACACTGGCAACATTGTTTTGTCAATATGATTTTAGGTCTACAAAGAAAAATTACAATATTAGGAAGAAAGAATAAAATGAAGAATAAAATAGATTTTAATGGTCAGTCAGCTTCGCTTTTAGTAAGAAAAGCGCTGTAACAATCTCTCACAATAGCACTATTACATTGTCCTGTAGCCAGACATGTGTGCTACAGCAAAATACAAGCATATCTACTGTAAATGTTCTTTCTTCTTCTGTGTTCCAGTTCTGGCAACAACATGAAAACAGAATGCGGGGAAAAAATTACAGGGCACAAAAGTTAACATGTAAGGAAGGAAGAACTCAGGACAAATAGAAATAGCTTGGAGTGAAGTCAGGACTGCATGGGGAATGTGGAAAAACTCAAGTTCCTGTAACGTGCAAGTGGTGTTGAATGAATGATTGATCCCACAGACAGTTGGTAGCAAATTCTCCATCCATTTTCAAGGATCAGGCGTTCAACCTGTTGAATGCTCACGAGAAGAACTGCTGTGTGCTACTATTCACCTCAACCACGATCGTCATTCGCAGATATATGTACTTGTTTAAAACGCTTGCACCATTTACATGTTTTACTGTGGCTAAGAGTCTCATCACCACACTGTGCTTTGAGTCTTCTGTAACTGAGAATCTGTTTTACGGCTTCATTCATGAGAAATTTCAACCCGGTTTGTCCTGAATGCCCCTCATAGATAGATAGATAAATAAATATGGCCAGTTTGACTGGCCATGGCCAGTGATCGGCTGATCAGCCTCAGATATAAATAATTCTGTATTGAGCGCAGAATCTTCCGAGTGGCGCAACAGAAATGGATTTTTATGGTATTTCATTGTTGAAAATTTTGCACATTAAAAGCCTCTGATCTGCCTTTTTCTCCAAACTCTGTGAGCGAATTAGTCTCAAACCCATTCATTATACATTTGTTACAGTGAGCACTAATTAGTCGAAAACCACATGCATCAGAAGCTGCACACACAACCTGCCAGTCAACCCGCGCACTCACTGGTAAGTTGAGTTTTGAGTCTTTGAATGGATTTGAGGAGGTAAAACGTTGCTGTTTCTTACAGGAGGTACACTGAACTATTTACACATTTTCACCATGTTGTGTGAATTATTTGCCAAGCTTGCTTTGAAATAATAATTATGGCAGATGACAGAGATACGTGCTTCTCGTGAGTTAGTTGGTTTGTACTGTTTAAATACTTTTAAACAGTACAAAAAAGTACTGTTTACTAATGGCTTATAAGTCATAGAAAACTAATGTTATAAGGAACGGCTTACATTAAATTAATCATTAAACTCATTTAAAATTGTAACAAAATCAGGGAAAAGTGTAATATCAAATCAGGATATTTATAAAACCGTGATACTTCTAGAATCGCAATTGTAATCGAATCGGCACCCAGGTATCGTGATGATGTGACCAGTGATTCCCATCCCTATTAGTCACAATAGGAACCATCTCTTTCTGTTTTTTTTCCCCCTTAGTTACACTTTCCTCAGCCTGTCACTGTTCATGGCAGGATGCTAACACATCAAAAAAAGAGAAGATAAACATATATGCTTAACTTTCGAATACAACAGAGTTTAGTTCTCAGCTAAAGTGCACTAATCAAAGAAAAGAAAAACACTAAACAGAAGACCTGATGCATGTGATGCGCTCAACTTACGCCCCCAGATTGAGATGCTTGATGTTTGTTTTTCCTTTCGTACTGGAAGCCACGTCGAGATGGAACTCCATCATCTGAAGATACCACCACAAATATTTACCGCTGTCATCCTGAACAGTACACATTATTTTTCCCGCAGTAACGCACTGGGCAGGTACACAGCAGAGCTCAGCTGAGCGCGGTCAGGTAGCGGAGCTCGCTAACAACACAGCACTCATGTAGACTTAGCTAGCCGAAACGGGTAACGTTACACCACGCCTTATTTCAAGTAAAGAAAAAAAGAAGAAAATAGTGAGATATTCAACTAATAAACGACATTTATATTTTAGTTAAGCTAATTTGCGAAGTAACGCTTTGTTTACTAAAGTACCTAAGTTACGTAAAAACTCAAAATCTCATCCGCCACTTCCTATAAACCGCCAAATTGTTTAAGACAATTGCATGACACCGGAAGTTATTCGTATACACACCCGGAAATACATTGGTCTGAGTCGGACAGATTCTAAAAAAATTATATTATGGACATGTAAACATTTAATACAATATTATTTTAACAAGGTAAAATGTCCACGAATACGCTCCGTTATTCTAGTATACAAAACCTATTTTCTATGGGATTGGGTGCGATTTATTTGTTTGTTTATTTATTTATTTATTTTTATTTTAAAAGACGCCATCTTGGATAGGTCAAATATCCAGGGATGTGTTTAATAACGAAAGCGCTAGCCAGCTTGATTTTCAAGTGATGTTGAACGATCTTTTCGGGGGAAACCTCCTTTAAAATCAACTGTGGATATATTAGAGACTATCTGTAAGCAGTGGATTGTTGTGAAAGTTCTGGTTTAAACTATTTTAGTACGAGTTCAAGTCAAACTGGGACTTGGGACTGTTGGGCAGAATAACAGTAAAGAACACGATTATGAGAGTAAAAACTCCCTTTATTTCTCTATATAATCCCCTGCTATACTAAACGCAGCATTTCAATAGTGCTTGAATGACATCAAGGTAGAACTTTTTCTCAGTACACATCAGACCTTCCACTTCACATCTGAAATGCTGGCCTCCTAGGAACTCTTATAATGGCCCAAGCATGTAGAAATGGCTTGGAGCAAGGTCAGGACTGTATGGGGAATGTGGAAAAATAATCCAGGCAATTTCCTCGTGAATGATTGTCTGTACATTTCCCACAGAGAGACTTAACAAATAGACACAAGTTATTCGCAGATTTTCAAGAATCAGAGAGCTCTGAGCTATTTTAACCAGATCTCCCTTCATGGACGTACATTGTTTAATCCTGTATACAGGGTTGCAAGGGGCCTGAAGCCTATCCCAGGAAACTTAGGGGTTGAGGCAGGGTACTTTCTGGACAGGGTGCCAATCCATCACCGGGCACGCACATACACACACTGACACACTATGGACAATTTGGGAATGCCAAATTAGCCTAATCTGGATGTCTCTGGAAGAACATGTCTATGGAGAACATGTAAACTCCAAGCACACAGAAGCGGGAATCAATTAAGGAGTTCTTGTCCTTCAATCAAAATGATTCAGTTTCATATTCTTTGCTATGGGAGACACTTAAATGCTACCTGAGAGGTCAAATTATTTCTTATTCTGTTCTTGCTAATAAAAAGATTAATGCCAGGCTTAAAGAACTTACAGCTGCGATTAGTAACCTTGATCAAAGTTATACACTGAACCCTTCTCCAGAATTACTGAAGCAGCGTCTTGATTTGCAAGCAGAATTCAATCTTATGTCAACTAAAGAGGCAGAGCGCTTGTTACTACG
>JAQMYI010000005.1:921301-932531 GCA_030014275.1 Clariallabes melas | reverse complement strand
TCAAAGGAGATTATTGTGGATTTTAGATAATAAACGCCTTCAGTATTGTTTTACAGTGTAGAAAGAAATAAACATCATGGAGTTTAGAAGGGTGTACAAACTTTTGACTGGTAGTGTATCTGTGATGTTAGGAAAAATAAAATGCTGGCAGTTTGTCAAGTGAAAACTAACAGATGAAATAATAATAATGATACTGAAATCACACAAAGAATCCCAGATTTTGAAAGCCGTGTAGCGACACGTGACTTATAAACCAGACGGAGACGGACACGGAGGTGTTTATACTGTGTATACGGAGGTGTTTATACTGTAAACACGGGATGGAAGAAGGTGGAGGTGTTCTATACAGTAGGTGGTGTGTTTTTTTTCACCTGTTGCCTGGGATACTGATGTGCCCCTGTGGCGTGGTGGCTGGTGTGGGGGGCTTCAGCTCACTGGGCATCTCAGTCAGGGAGCTGCTGCCGGTGGACTGAGGGGTTTGAGGTCCCTGTAGAGAGCCGGAGGTGGCTGAGACGAGAGAGAGAGACAGCAGGAAGTGAGAAAACACGATGCAGAAGGAGAAAAATCTGCGAAATATCTTTTTTATTTTTATTTTATTTATTTTTTTTGTAGCCTTGGGAATTCTTGATTCTGATTGGTCATCACCTGTGACAGAAGTTCCTGCTCTAAGACCTTTCACAGGCGTGTTTGAATAAACTTATTATAATGTGTTATCATTTTTAAGTAACACTGAATTCATTACATGCACCTGCAAATTCAAATGTTATTTGTCACATACACAGTTTGACCTACAATAAAAATAAATAAATAAATAAATGATTTAGAATAGAGTATTCAAATTGGAAAAATAACTTGACATGAAAAGTAAAGGAATGAGTGTTTATAGCTGCTATAGTGTAAGTGGCAACAGGAAGAACCACAGCATTAAATGTAGCTATAAATTACTGTAATGTTGTTTTTATTTTTTTAATGCTGTGATAGTCTTTAAGAAGATGACAATTTGTTTTGCGTATAACAGAAGGTGTTTTATTCCTAACGTACTGTATTGTTGCTGTTCTTTCAGCTGCGCGTGTTGCCATAGCAGACCTTCCACACCGGCACATTTCACTTTAAACCTTCCTGATGTAACCCTCGAGACCAGCATTTCAGGTTCAGGTTCAGGGTACAGGATGGGAATTGAACCCAGGCCTTCTGCGTGGCGTGTGAGAAGCCGACGACTGAGACACACCGATCCCTGACTTTACTCCGTATTCACTTTTATTTCTTTAGCAATATTACCTCTAATAATAACATCGATATTAAAAGACAACAAAAAGCAACGGAGACAGTAAAACACTAAACCACAAAAGGTACTGAATAAAATGGGAAATATTAGATGTGGTTAATAAGAATGTAGGCGTGTACAAGAGTGTGTGTGTGTGTGTGAGTGTGTTTATTGTGGTGCCAGGGTTTAAAAAGCCCAAAGCAAAGCACAAGAGACAGAAACAAAATGAGCAATGAGGCATAAAATATTAACCAATACATTTACAATCACACACACACACACACACACTTTAGTTCATACAGTAACTAAATATGTAAACTAGCTTCGTGTTATAAGGATGATAAGGAAGTCGAACTTGTCTGGCGTTTCTAGTAACACCGGGGTTTGTCTCGTCTGGGTGAAACGCTGTCTCCGAGGTTCAGTTTGAGCCGCAGCTAAATCGAGGATGAGCAATATTTTATTATAAACAAATGGTCCATTACAGACACCGCGCGCTTCAGTTCTACACAAACACACTGAATATAACAGGCCTGAGTGGAGCGCGCCTGCGTTCGAGTACTTAAACGTGCATTAAAACTGAGTAAATAGGGGAGAGCGGCAAAGTGACAATGTGACGGGTTTGTCCTACACATATAGCACTCGAGCTCGGCGGCGAGGGGGTGTGAAGTGTTTCATCCACGGGAAAAAAAAAGAAAAAGAAAAAGAACACGCAGGTAAAGAAGAGCAGGAGAGCTCTCGATGTGGGAATAGCCTGCCAGACTGAGAGTGTGTGAAACTTGGACTGTTTTTCTACAAGATTTCTCTCTTTCTTTCTTTCTGTTTTTTTTTTTTCCTTCTACTTCTCCAATTTTGCGGCGGTAAGCTCAGTGAGGAGTTGCTTTGGAGGACACACAGTCAGGAGGGACAGAAAAAAGCAGCTTCTGCGCTAGACAGGTGTGTAAAAATGTAACGCCACATCCAAGTGCCGAAGCACATTTTCCTGCGAGACCGAGTCCTCTCGGTGAACATCCAGGGTTTATTTATATGACTGACAGGTTCCACACTTTACAGCGTAAAAAAAAAAAAAAAAAAAAAAACAGCCTGAAAAGTCGAACGTCTGGGCCGCTCTACTCGGTTAGATACGGAGCGCGTTCATACCCGGGGACGCCGCGGCGGTGTCGATCGCAGAGCTGAACAGCTACGGCCCTGCGGTGGAAGCGACCGCGCGCGAGGGATTAAACGGTCTGCACTTCCAAGATATTTTGCACATGAATTAATGTATGGTATTACGGTGTTGTGATCCAGAACGATAAAGGACATTTATAGAGTTCATCTTTTATATATATTTATATTTAAAACAATATGTGTAAACAACTGTGTCATTTAAAACATATGAAATAAAATAAAGCTGAATTCTATTTAAAGGATTATTAAGAAGAATTAAAAAGAAATAAAAAGTCGAATAATTATCCATGATGTTCTCGTTCTATCCTCTATAATGTGATATTTTCTAAACAGACAAGAATTGCACAAATACTACAGAGGGGCACGAAAAAATGTACAGTATACACACACTTTAAGAGTTATCTTCACCCTTGAATTGATTTATAGCAACAGTGTGTAGTATTACGTCTCCTCTAAAGATGTCAGCTGTCGCACCATCGTTGATGTTGTCATGTGACCATCAGAAGAGAGGAATACAGTATATCTGTTATGTTGAAGTGTGTATACATTTTTTCAGGCCCCCATTAAAGCGACCGTAACGTCTTCGGCTTTGATCTGGTCGGGTGTTGATGGTCCTCCTGCAAGTTTCATATAAATCTTATAACTTATCATTGCCATAGTAACAACTTACATAGGTATCTGGATGAGAACAATAACAGAATATAGGTGCAAGCAACGATGACGGGCCCAAGCACCCTGTGCCATCGCCACCCCGGGGCACCGAACAACTTTTTATTAAGTAGTCTCTACTGTCTGTGCTCTGTAATAAAGTCTTCAAGACAAAGGACTTTCTGGATTTGGAGTCACATGACAAGCTCGAGTCACCCCGGCTCACATGGACACACGGTGCAGGTGATGTCAGTGTCTAGACCACGCTGGGCCGTATCACACCATCCTGACTTAGATTAGTTCTTTATTACATTACAGTTTGTTTTCATACTTCATGTAACATGATGCAATCCTGATGACTCTCATACGGTAAAGCTAGCAGGAGTTAGAGAAAAAAATGACAGCAACAGCAATAAAGGGAGCATTGTTTTTTATGTAATGTTCTGGCTGGAGTGTCTGTGTGTACAGTAAACGCCTACAGAAATCTCTAAGTAGATTTTTCGCTGTGCTTGTTTGCCATGCATTATAAAGTGTTTCATTCATATGATAAAAAAAAGAAAAAACTGAATGTACAAACAATAAAACAAAATGAGGTGTGCGGTTACAGGTGTGAGGAGGCCGCGGCGAAGCCGAGTTATTATTATAGTTAGTATTTAAATTAACTGGCCCAAACACAGTATCGGTGCTGATTTTATAAAAATTTTTATGTTAAACATATAATACAGAAAATTTCTGCGGCTACTTCTGAAGTTTATGCAATATGGAAGAGTCCGATCTCGCTTCCCTAGAAATTTCAAGTTGCTAACTTTTTAGAGAGATGATTTTACATGTGCCCCAAAAATGACCTTTTTTTTATTTATAATATAATGTTTCCGAATGATCATCATGTGGCCGCTCACATGAACCTCATCTGGACACACATGAACAATGGAGCTGTTAATTCAACACTTAATTCGACAAAAGAAAGACACCACAGCGCTCTGATTTGTCCCCTTGAGACGGACAGGGAGACGTCTTCACTCTCTACCTCGCCATCTCGCCGCTGTCTTGCCCACAGACACACGTGGGGTTCTCGAGAAGTAAACAGCTGAAGGGTGAGGCGAGGTTAATATCGCAGAAATTCCTCTGTCATTTTCTGTCTGACTCACTCGGGAACTCTGACCCCACGTGAACCCGGGTCCCTTTTTAGATTACCGCTCCAGAGACAGACAAAGAGCCAGACATGACGGTGATGATGAGGATGATGATGAAGATAAGGATAAGGATAATGATGATGACTCAGAGGAGAGCGAGAGTGAGAGAAATGCTTGCCTTATTGCTTGGCTGCTGAATTGAGGTTGACTGGAGGTCATGTTTGTTTATATCCCAGAATGCAATCCCCATTAATCTTGCTTGGGGAATCCCGTCACCCCTCCCTTACCCTCGCGCGGCTGCTAAGCAACCGTAACACTGGCACGGTCACCCGTTCACATCCACGAGGCCCGAACCTGCACGCTGACCGAAGACCGAGGAGTGTGTTTTACCGCAGGTTTGAATCCGACTGCTCAGACGAAGCTAATGCCCGTCCCATTTCCCTGTCCAGTGAACCGGACGGAAAGGCCGCGAGCTGATCCTCACTTTAATACTCAATAATAGATTATAATAAACCTGCTGAGTCAGAACACCACTGCTGCATCACCGGAGCCGAGGGATTCAGACATATTATATCAAATATATGTTTAAACACTCCTTCCTCATATCGTTATCATACAGCAGTACTACAGTAACTCAGCATCACGGCACCTGCATGAATTATTTAAACAACGAGCTGATTTTAGTGGCTTTAATATCCTGTGTACATTTGTACTAACACACGTTTCACTGTCTCTCCTAGTCGTTGCTAAAAATACACTTTTTTGTACATTTCTAATTAAATTAACACTAAACTCCAACATTTTTTCCACAGGTGTTTTTCCACTTTTACTCCAGCGTAAGTGATGCAAGATCTCAATCCAGTAACAGCTTTATGCTGCAACACAGGTGTAGAGCCACAACAACTGTGAAAAATCATGAAAAATCGCCAACATTTACAGTAGGTAGAATCACACATCACACACACACACACACACACACACACACACACACACACACACACACACACACACACAGTGTGCTGCTGTACACCGATCAGATGTAACATTTACTCCACAAAACATTAGCATTAGCAAAACATTAGCATCATTTATGCCTGTGAAGACCAAAGTCTGGTCTGATCCAACAGAAACGCCAACGCAGCATAAAAATGCCAAAAAAAGGTCAATGTGCACCCGAAGGAAAGGCACCAGAACACCCAGTGCACCAGAGACCACAGCAAGGAGCCCACAGCTGCAGACCTGGCCTTCAGATTCCCCAATCTGACTGAATTAAAGAACGAACTGGTGCCAGGCATGAATTCTGTAGTGTCCGTAACCATGTCAAATTCATGTTGCAATATCTTAACAATTTTGCATTCTAGAATTATACACATGTCCAGGTTTATGTCTTTTCAATTAAGATCATTGAAAGATTTGAAATAAAAAAAAGTTACAGACACTACAGACATAAAAAGGCATTTAGCAAATGTGTTTCCTTTTATCTAATTAAAATATAAATATGTATGAATATTTTACATATATTTATATTTAGCATAGATCGGGAGATAAGAAGCATTAAGTGAGTAGAAATGGTGTTATTTTTCACCTAGATGAGGTTTTTTGGCTGAAATCACTGACATTGGAGTCTCCTTCAAAAACAAAATGCCAAATTAATTGATTTTATTAATTTATTTATTTTTAACAGAACACCTCGCTGTAAGATTATTTTGGAACTCTTATTCTATCAGTGACCCTTTTTTTCTTTTTCTTTCTCTAGTAGCAGCAGCCTCAAAAATAAACAAGTAATAAAAAGAAAAAAGAAAAAGAAAGCTGAAATGCATTTTCTATTATACAACTGCATTAAAGTGATAATAGAACAACGTTACAGAGGGAATTTATTTATGGTTGTTCTATCTGGTATCACCCTAATGAGGACGGGTTCCCCAAACTGATCAAGCTGAAAAAATATACACAATCTTCAAAGTACAGGATATTCATAATTTATATTGTGTAAAATTGGGTTGTGACAGTGTGCATTGTTAAAAGTGATATACAAATAAATATAAATTGAATTTAATAAATTTGTCAAAAAAAAAAAATTCTGTTTGAAAAACCAGTATGCACAAATCTTAGAGACGTTACTGTATCAGAAAACGTAATGGAACAGGTTTACTAAATAAATGTCTCACTTCATCAACTATCACGATACAATACTAAAAAGAATCAGGATTAATACGGGTCTGTGACTTCAACTGTCAGAGCTGCTGTTAGAGAAAAGTCATTAACACCATCAGCAGTCAGAATCAATCCGTGCTCAGGATAACTTACTCTTGTGTTTATTGCCTTTATAAAATTTAACCAGCAATAATTCAGCCTTAGTATTAAATTTTAAGATAAACCCATCTCCTACAAAAGCTAAAATAAAACCATATTCTCATGTAGTATAAGTTCGCAGGTCCAAAAACCACAGTGGAATTATAGTTTTACTAGGCGCTGAAACTCACCAGGAGACGGCGGCTCCACTTTGCCTTGTTTCTTGGCGTCGGTGCGCGGGCACGAGTCGGGCGGAGGCTCCTCCCCTCTCTCCACCTTACATTCATAAGCGAACAGGTACTGGATGTAGTGCTTCTTCAGAGAGCTAGCCGCGTTACTGGACGTGCCCAAACCGAGCGCCGAGGAAAGCTCGCGCCACTTTTTATTCTTATTCACCTGCCGCAGAGACGATGACACCAGGAGGAACGACCGTTAATGTTCTGGGACACTTCGGGAAAATAATGATAATAATAATAATAATAATAATGAACATGAACTGGGTTAAGACTTTACCATGGCCAGGCCACCCAGCTCCTTTACAGTCATGTAGAACTTGCACAGATCCAGCTGTTTCTTGCCCACGACAGGGAGGTGAGGAACCGGCGTCCCCCTGTCCTCCATGAAGGACACGTAGCGATCCACCCAACTCTTTCTCTCCGGCTCGCTTCCCATTTCGTACAGCCGAGAGACCTTGTCATTGGTTATGGAGCCCGAGCCCGACTTCTGAAAATATTGCACAAAGACAAAGAACTCATGCAATTACAGAATTATTAAAAGAACATTATAAGTAAAGATCTCCATATATTAGGACTCGCTGTGATTTAAATAGACTGTAGCAAAAAAATGGGCTGCAAATCAGAGGACGCTCGTTTGCTGATGGACAGTTATTACAGCGGGACTGAGTTAGAGATATTTAACGGGTATGAGGACATTTGTTTAACAGTTTCTTTAAATTGACATACTGTATAAAAATCAGATATATTTTTTTTAATAAAAGCTAGTTTTTCTGAAATTAACCAACGCTTGCATAAAGTCTCAGATGCATTATATAAAGAGAGAAACGTACGGTATAAGAGAACGTGTTAACGTGTCAAGATCAGGTATTTAAATTATATATATATACATATATATATATATTTTTTTCATATTGCTTCACTCTAAACAGAGATGTTAAAAACATTAAAAACATTAGTCCAGTAAAACAAAAAACAAACGACAGTTAATGACCTTCTTAGTTAATGACCTTCTTCCTCCGACTCTTACAGGAAACCTAACATACACCATATACAGTACATCAGCCATAACATCTGGGTTCATCTCATATACTTTAATTCAACAAACGTTCGATGCAGTAGAGAGACAGACTGTATCAGGCCGGTAAATACGTGCAAATCACATGTTTGTGAATGTAAAATTATCACATTTCCTCTAGTGTATAATACACAGAATTAACCTGCCAGCCTGCTGTTTTTATTTGTTTTGTTTTTTTCATTCCACATCCAAATTTGTCTGGTTTGTTTGAAGTTGAATTTAATTCTAATCATATGTATATACAGTATATTTAGGTCTAAACTGAAATTACAGTAAGGCTGATGATCATAACTCCAATATCACAATAAGTTTAATGCTGGCAGATGGTAACACCCGGTCACATGACTGTGATTATTATTATTATTATTATTATTATTATTATTATAACCAGAAGGTCAGGAAGTTACCAATTCAAGACCAGAATTTAGTCCTGTCTGGAAAATGTTAAGAAAACAGAATTTATTAACTAGTTAATATTGCTTTAAACAACATTTTTTACTCCAACAATATTTAGAATGATTATGTTCCTGTTTACACTTTGTTCATTTATATGGTTAATTTAAAAAAAATGTTTTGATTTTGTATAAAATTTCTTTTATCATGATCACGATAAAAGAAATTTTCATCAATTCTTCTGTTCTTACATCACAACACTCTGGAACAATAAGGAGTTAGTTATTTAGTTAGCGAGTTAGTTAAGATAGATAGATAGATAGATAGATAGATAGATAGATACTGTAGATACTGTAGATCATCAAATCATGCTTCAACTGAATGACTAATAGAAAGACAAAGTATAATATGCAATATACTGTACAAAGAAAAAAATACATGATACACGGCATAAATGATCTACAGTAAGTATAAATCAGCCAGGTGGAACTACACTACACTAAAGGTCCCGTGTATTCTACACTAAACCTCATATTATCTTTTATATAAACTAATTGCTTTGACCTTTACTACTGCTGAATGTAGCTTGTGCAAGCTGCACTTGATCATTAATAATTTACATGACCATAACATGTATTTAGATCATTTCTGTGCTAGACAAAAAGGACTAATATTCCAGAGAAGAATAACAGAACCACATTTCTCTCGGTAAAACCTTTTCAACCTCAAACAGAGCTTTTATTCTACTCACAGCCGGTTCCGCATGCTTTGCGAGTTTATACATTAGATTATAACAGAAGACATTCTGAACAAAAATAACTTTCCATATTTACTCTCTGCTTTGCATATTTTGCTCACTTATAACTAAACCAAATGTAAACTGGAGACTGGTGGTTATTTTATTGGGAGTGTACAGTATATTTAGCTGGATGGTACAGCCGAAGGGACTCGGTCTCTCAGCAGACAGCGTGCCTCGTGCTTAATTTAGGATCATTAAAACTAAACAAAAAATGAAGCTGCAATGAGTTAAAGTAATCAGTAAGTGATTGATATGCTGGACGTGTTCGGTTATTACGTTTTAATGAAAAGTAATCAAGATCACACAGCAAAACAGGAAAAGTTGATGGTTCATTTAATGCAGCTGTGTTGAAATAATAGTCACTGAATTTGTTTGGATCGGAAGAAATGGCAAAAAAAAAAAAGGGGGAAAAAAAAAAGAATTGTATATTAGAAGTACAGTGAGAGAGAAATTGGCTTTGAAATTGACTTTGGCCAAAGCTTATGTTTCAGAGCATTACTCACGGCAATAATAACGTGAGAAAACATTACTGTAATCCAATCCATTTGGTTTTGGATGATGCACATGGTACCGACGTTAAGAACAATAAACAGCTGCTCATTTCTTTCTTCTTTTTTTTTTCATCGAAACAAAAACCTGTAGATTTCCATTTTCATTGTGACTGAAGCTGGTTGGACGTTTGATAAGTTACTCAGAATATTTTTATAGAACCTGAAAAATGATCATTACATCATTAGACTGCTTTGTATGGTGAAAAGTTTGAACTTAAAACCTTGAAATGTACAAATTTTTTAGAACCTTTAAAAACCTCTAACTCCGGGGCATTGTTGGTTCAGAGTTAAACCTGATCCCTAAACCTGATCCCGACCCCGTGCTCCCACCACGTCTTCCTAACGAGCTCAGAAATGCAAAGCACAGAATTTCTTACATTCTGAACTGACAAATAAATACTCCTTTTTCTTAAGAAAGTCATTTCTGCACGGTGATTTTAGTGTTTATAATCCTGGAGAAGGTTCTAGATGACCGACAGTTCACCCGTCTGAGAGCTGACCATCTTTAAACTCAGAACTTCTGTTGTTGTTGTAGCTAGTTGTGACAAGATATCGTACAGTACATAGGCTCATGGATTCTTCCTTTAGATACCAGTTATCTAACCAGCTAGTCAGTAACACTTTCCATTTCATTCACTGGACGAGCAGGAGCGAGAAAGTGGACGACTTCAATCACTCCAGCTCTTTTTAAGTTCCCCAGACAGATACATTAAACACTGTGATGGATCGGCACCCAGATCAGGCAGAGTGTACCCCGCCTTGTTCCCCCGAGACTCCTGGGCTAGGCTCCAGGCCCCCCCTGTACACAAGATAAAGCGGTATAGACCATGAGACGATGACGAGACGATGATGAGATAAACTAAACAATTGATGAGCTCCATCATAAACATTGAGCTCTTCTGATGCTCTTCACACCTGCTCACTCTAAATGTGTAGTGATAAGGTAGTGCACTGTGTAAGGTGTACAATCCCTCGTTCCACACACCAAGTAGTGCCCTTGATCAGGGGTTGAAGAGGGGTTTGGGATTCAGCCTCGTGTTAGTTAGCTCTGTAGCTCGGCTTACAGTAAATAAAACAGTTTTAGAGAACGACTTAGCGCTGATTATTAATGAGGCAGCGTCTTGTTCAAGATGAAATAACGTTATCAGATGTGTGTTCTTGCTGAAAGTGACGTCGGTGCGACAGACAATGCGATCGCAGTCCAAAGTCATCTTCACAGTCGGAGCTCAGCAGAAGCTCATACGAGTGAAATTAGATCTGATATGAAAGAATATTCTTAGTATTTGTGTCAGTGGGTCATGTGGATGATTTTGTTCTCTAGCACTCGAGAGTGAACGAGTGCGAAAGGATAAATCCATCCGCATGACCCACTGGCAGAAATACTAAGAATAAACGTCCATATCAAATCCAGTTTCATTAGATTAAGTGTGAGGAAGTGATACACGCCTGAAACCAGAAATAATTATTCTCCATCAACATGGTATATGTTTATTTACTTCCTAATTGTTTTTTTTTTTGTTTTTTTAACTCTGGTCACTGGATCTATTCTCAGACCAGTATATACTACGCCTACACACACACACACACACACACACACAGAGAAAGAGAGAGAGAGAGAGAGAGAGAGAGGAGAAACTCACTCCGGCATGCTCCAGTGAGACTCAGCGCCTCGGGG
>JAQMYI010000005.1:892425-909191 GCA_030014275.1 Clariallabes melas | reverse complement strand
TAGAAAATTATACTGACTGTCATTTGCATTTACTAATTATGAAAATCAGAGAAAGATATCATTTGCGTAATAATTTGAAACGCAGTGTATATTAATAAAAAAAATAAAAATAATAATAATAATAATTATTATATATATATATATATATTAGTACTGAGGTATCTTTACACTCTCTGTACTGTAGTTCAGATATTAGGGACAGGAATCACCTCAGTCACATCACTATACTGTATTATTACTATACCTCAGTGCTGATTCAGTTAATATCGTGATTCTATAAGTATCACCGTTGGATATTTACATTTTCCCCCCCGATTGTGTTAGAAGTTTAAATCACAATTAATCAAAAGTCTATCGGTCCTTTTAACATGGTTAGAAGTTTAAACACCACAAACTAACTTCAGATACAGTGGAACCTTGTATTTCGATTGTGAGCGTAATTCGTCCCGGAAGTGTGCTTTGTACATCAAAGGGAATTTCCCCTTTCATAAGAAATAATGAAAAGTCCGAAGATTTAATTCCACAACCCAAAAATATTAATATAAAAATTATTAATACAAAATATACAGTGGGGCAAAAAAGTATTTAGTCAGCCACCAATTGTGCAAGTTCTCCCACTGAGAGTAATTTTCATCATAGGTATACCTCAACTATGAGAGACAAAATAATTAATTTAAAAGAAAATCCAGAAAATCACTCAGAATATCTCCCGCACTGCTACAGACTTTTTAACCGTCATGACACTTGGACACGCAAAAACAAAAAAAAATGCTTTGTGCACACAGACACATGTGGTCAGAATGTTATAGTAAACAGTACACACGTGCGGATGTTGACTGTACGAGTATCACTCGATCAAGATCTCACTCGCCTAAATTTTTGCAAAACCAACTGGCGGAGTTTAAGATTTAACTGAGCATCGCGCATCTCGGGCCTCCGCCATAATTATTATTTCTAAACACACTTAGTGAATACTTCCTTCCTATCACACAGGATGAGAACGTGTCAGTAGTAGAGAGCGCACCGTCTGTCGGATCATAAGGAAACGGCGCCTCAAACGCCTCCAACGTCTCGAAACTCGACAGCGAGAGCGCGCGGGTGGAGAGGCTGCGAGCACGTGGGCGTGCGCGGCTTCTAAAACGGGGCTTCATGTGATTTTCGACTAATTAGCGCCGGCGGTGTTTTGAGTCTGGTGTAAGCGTGTGTAATGAGGGGGTTCGGGACTAATTTTGCTCACAAGAGTTTGGCGGAAGATCTGAGATGCGTGTGTGTTTGTGTGTGATTTTTGATAATGTAACGTTTGTGATCCACCACATAAAAGAATCACGATTCATAACTGAATCCTTTTTTTTTTTTTTCCTCCACTCTGCTTCAGATATGATCGTGGAGTTGGCGGGACACGCGCAGTTCATCACCACCACCTTCAGACCCGAACTGCTGGAGTCGGCAGACAAGTTCTACGGAGTCAAATTCAGAAACAAGGTGACGAGCGCTTTCATACCAACTCTTTCACAACACTCCAGTGTGTAGGAGGTGATTAAAAAATTTTTTTATTTATTTATTTCTAACTCTGTTTTCTTGGTGTGTTATTAAGGTGAGTCACATCGACGTGATCTCCGCCGAGCAGGCCAAGGACTTCGTGGAGGACGACACCACTCACGGCTAAGTCTTACAGAGGCGGCGACTCCTCCTCTTCGTCCTTTCTGTTTTTTCTTTCAATCTTGTGTGTCAAGTCTGATTTAGAGAGTTTTTTTCTTTAAAAAAAAATTACACTTTATTCGGTTGTGTTAAACACTGATGTTTAAAGCATGTTTGTCTTTTTGATTATTATATTCAGAAAAGTGCTGTGCTTTATGTTCACATTGTGTATGGATTTTTTGTTTGTTTTTCTTTTTTGATGGTGTAACGTTAGAAAAGAAAACAACAGACGTGTTCACATTAACCTTTTTTTATTTTATAATCAGCTGTTAAATTTGTTAACGTTCCTGAGGGTTGTGTTTTTGTTTTTTGCATTCCTTAGAATTTTTTTTTTTTTTTTTTTTTTTTTTAGATGAAACAAGCTTCTTTTACCTAATCAGTTCTGTTTTTTTAATTTGTTCTCAGCTGTTACTCAAAAAATAAAGATGCCTAAATATATGTGAAATTGTCTTATTTTTATTTATTTGAATTAATCTTTTAATATTATATATTATTATTATTATTATTATTATTATTATTATAAAAAAAAATTGCCTCACCTTTCAGGGTCGCTGTGTGTGTGTGTGAATGAGGTGGTCTACAGTTGTACTGGGTGTCATTATAAGCTATAAGTAATAAATAGTAATAACGATCTTAAAATGTAATATCATGATAACTGCCTCATGCTGTAAAGCTTCTCATTGCAGGTTTTGAGAAGGAAGCGATGACCGCAAGCCGGTGGGCGGAGAAACAGAAAATGGAGGATGAGCTCACACGCACACACGCTCACATCTCATACTTTAAGATCAAATGTCAACGAAGATGTTTTAGTTTCTGAGAAGTGTGTGTGTGGCGCTTTTTGTCCCAGTCCCGTGTCTTTATCGCGCTCCGTGTGGTTCCTAATCAGGGCTTTGTGAGCCGTCTACATGTACGTATTTGAAAGTTGTGTAACGTTGTGCGAGTAATGTACAGAAACACATGTACCCGAGATCTTGCATCCAAACCGGGCCGACACCCAGTCACCAGCCCGGGTGTAAATCTGCCCACTTTTTTATAGTTGTCCCCTGTACGAGTAAATTTGTCGTCCGACAGGTGCCAAGTGGACCCCGTGACTGCTGGCTCTCCCACCGAGCGCCCTTGCCCGTTGCTCTCTCCGCTCAGTCTCAGGGTGTCAATAAACGCTGGCAGTTTAACGAGCCGCCCCTCTGAGGGAACAGATGCGCTCTCTGCAGTCGCTTCACCACGACGTGCCAGGACCGCATTCCTCAGGAGTCATCCGAGGTGCTGCGTAATCACCAAAAAAACAACTCCCTCCTCTGAGCCTCGAGCGCAAGTGATAAAATGTGGTTAAAATACGGTGGATCATTTTATACTCACACAGGACAATGTTTAGAGACGACAACAACAAATAATAATAATATATAATACACACTTTGTTTATTGAGAATCTTGTGTACATTTATAATGAAGGTGCTTCATAGTGTAAGAATTTAGAAAAATAAAACATTATATATATATATATATATATATATATATATATACAGGTTTCCATACATAGGAAAAATTAATCTTTTTTTATAAGTACCAATTTATTAATATAATATGCTCTACATTGTTACTGTTCATTCCACCTTTTCTATTAAATTTTGTTGCAACCATGTGACTGCTTCCTCACCCGGCCATCAGTATCACTTTAAATTGTTGCTCTTTTGTCAAACGCATCTTTTTAGGGTATCTGAAACTAAAACCAAAAAAAATATATATATATTTTAGCATGGTTTTTAAAAATATTTATTTTTCCTATGTAAGGAAACGGTGTTTTTATATATATTTATATAGAGAGATATAGATGTGTGTGTGTGTGTGTGTGTGTGTGTGTGTGTACTTACAGTATATGTAATATACAGAGTCAGCCAAAAAAATGTATATACACTTCAGATAAAGAAAAATATTAATAAATATTTTAACACAAAATTTATTGCTATATGTCATATATTGATATATATGATAATGTTTAATAATAGTGTGATGATAATATACAGTATGAATATAATATACATCATAGTACTTTTCTTTCCCTGATGTGTGTAAGCATTTCTTATATATACTATATATAAACTGTACATAATAATAAAAATAATAATAATAAAGCAACAAATGGTGGATGGGGTATCTGATACTATGCCTTTTGTTATGATTGTTTTTTAACACATTTACACCCTTTAAAGGTGTCATATCTATAACATTTATGATGTAATCAGTTTTACTTAAAAAAAAAAAAAAAGTACAGTTTAGTTTTTTTATTGTTCAGAGAAAGCAGTATGAGATGTGTATCGGTGTTGGTGATTTCAGTATTAGTATCAAAGACGGTAATCAACAGTTGAAAACAGTCAGAGGTAAAGTTATCGAATTCCAGCATATTCAGGATTGAGAAGGTTACACCTGTTAGTTTCTGCGTAACGTAACATAAGCTAAGTATTGTGTGCTGAGGGAACGACCGTATGGAGGAGTATCCATGACAAAATTACTCACGGCGAAATGGCGGTACAAAAACTTTTTCTGCATTGCAACTCTTCCGATTTTAAGTTTAAGTTAAATTTAAAGTACACTGCGGAATGGTCTGCAACAATCTACCTGAATTTAGCATTGAATTTTAAATGCGTGAATTACATCTTAATTTAAAACATACAACCACAACGAATTGCAGTGCTAAAAAAGTCAAGCATCGTAAATGCTGTAAGGACTTTTTTCCATTCGGATCAAATTTCAAGTTTTTGCTCAGTTCATGTAATTCAACATGCTATTTTTGCTTTGAGGAATTTTGGCACCGTTATACCTCCATACGACCGTTTATAGCTACTATAATACGAGTGAGAGTAATGTAAAGAGAGAGCTGCAGCCTAAATAGTTAAAGAATGTTGAGGTGTTGCATTTCATTTTGATAAAATTATTTATAAAACATTTGTAATCTTTAATGTTTTGCTGTGCTATAACGGGAATAAACCACTCTGACATGTACTGTTGTTTAAAATTCATTGGCTTTGTGATCATATTTCTACTTCATATTATTGCAGAGACTAATGTGTTTTATTCGGTACATACACTGTAATATCAGCTACAGTATATAAAGATCAGAATGTGTAGTTATTGACTTAAACCTTATTTAACTGTTATTTATTTTATATTCAAGAATATTTTCTATAGAGAATATTTAATTACAGTTTATTAATTTTTACTTAGGAACAAAATCAGCGTTTTTACAGCGTAAAAACCTAAAATGAATCGAAAATATATTTTTAAAAAACGTGTCAAATGAATCACTTGCGTGATGTTCGTGGTGGTTGAAGTGACCGTTAACTTCACGTGCGAGTTTGAGGTTCACGCGGACGTGCTAGTCAGGGAAGCTTAGCTAACATGGATGAGTATTTTAAAACATCAAATGTATAATATGAAATAAAATACAAAATAAAAACCTACTCTTTGTACAAGAATCTTTACATTACTATGTCGTCATGTGTGTTCAGCCATGTTGTTGCAAACGAGTCTTTGAATGTTATTTGAACGTTTTATATCTGGGTACGTACATGTTTAGTTTATGTATCTTTTATTGTAGACACACTGAATGTAATTGAAACAATTCAATCATAACAGTAACTGACAGAAGAGAGAAACACTGAGAATCTGACGATGATGTTACACCAGGAATAAAAAGCTTATCGGCCAAAACATTTGTATTTTCAGATTGGATCGTGTAACACCAATTTTCATAATACTTTATGCTTCTTTTCTCCCGATCCCTGATTCTTCATCTCCTGATCCATGCTTCGTTTTTTTTGGTAAATATTCATACGCATCTATATTTTTATCAAATAAAATGAAACATACTTTTATGTTTTAGTGTCGGTTACTTTTTTGAATTCAAATCTTTCAACGATCTTAACTGTCATTCAGATGAAACTTGGCCAATTTAGATTTCACATGAAAAGACATAAACCTGAAAATGTGTATTATTCTAAAAAGCTAAATTGTTAGGATATTGCAACATACTGTAAATTTGACATGGTTACGGACACTACAGATTTTTTTCTTTTACTGGAATGCTTTAATTTAAGCAACAATTTTTGCAGATCAAATGCTTCTAGAAGCTTACACCAATTTAAGTGTAATTTTACTCATAAAGAAATTTGAATAATTTGCATTTTAAATGATTATTGTTTGAAGCGAGAGAGTATAACGATGAAAAATGACAATTTCTGGGGCCAAATATAAAATCGTCTCACCAAAACAGTTGAAGTTAACAACTTGAAATTTTTGTGGAAGCGAGATTGGACAAACTTCCATGTTGCATAAACTTCAGAACTTCTGTATTATATGTATAACATAAACAATAAAATTAAATCAGCAGCAATACTCTGTTATGGCCAACTGTTTCCAGCCTAAGATCAGAACAGAGCATCCTAGAAATGTTTTATTTCTCTAATACTGTAGCAGCTTGTCAGCAGTTACAATGTTTTGTCATACTGTACATTTCATCATCTTATAGCTACATTTAATGACCTGGAACGTTGGAGAGACGAGATCGTTCCTGTTATCTCTTCTACTACAGCAGCTATAAACTAGTTGTTCCTTCACCGGCCTCATCGTTTTGTCTCTTAAAATTAATGTGTTGTGGAAAATGTAACAATAGTAACGAAGTCCTCACGCTGGAGATTCGTGCCATAAATGATAATAAACAGAATCCTTCAGAATATTAACAATAAAGACAATATTTTGTTAAACAGTAACACTGTTGAATCCTTTATTACCAGCCTTAGAGTAACAGCGTATTAGAAGCTCAATCATATACGTCTAATGTTTATGAAAACTTCAGGGGTCAACTAACATCTGACCAATGAGACGAGGGGATTCAACAGCACTGCGTTAAATTACAAAAACTCAATGACCAAATCTTTACTGGAAAAGTTTTGCCAAAGTATTTACCCTCTAGCAGTAGATCACTGGCCATGGTGTTCTACACTGAGTACGGGAAGTCCGACAATGTGCACTGTGATGATGTGTGATTCCTATTATATATATATATATATATATACATATATATATATACATATATATATACAGTATGAATATTATATTATGTTTATATCTAATGAAATTGCATACGACTGTTTGAACACCAGAAGTCCTAATGTTCACGACCCTCACAGCTAAAATATACAGATAGCTACGAATCACAAAAACCAACACGCATTACAAGTTATACCATTACACAACAAACTACAGTACATTATAATTCTTAAAAACATTTGAGCAGCTTTTAAATAGACTTTGTTTATTCTATCACATTTTGGGGAGAATTTATACATCCATGCATTTATTTAGGATCTAATGAGCATGTGATGCATTTTATTTACAACCACCTCTAGGGGGAAAAAAGTGATGATGGCAATGCTTTAAAAAAAAAAAAGATGCATTGTTTCAGGAAATAAATTCAGGAAATAAAAAGATTGCATCATTTTTCATCATATTGTAATAAATCGTATGGAATCGTGACCTGGGTGTGTCCTTATCGTTACATCCCTACAATTAGGTCGACTATTAGCACTAGACATCTTCAAACAAAGTCTCTGTCTGGTATCTACTGAATGACAAAATGTGAAAACATTAATAGAAAATAATAGGTATAAATAAAGCAGCAGCAGACACAAGTGAGCGTCTCAGCTAATCAGCTGCTCGGGTGAATGTGAAGAAAAAAAAAAACCCTCCAGTACATTTAATTTCTTGCCAAAGCCTCGAAATTGGTACAGATGTACCCACAACAATGTTGATTATGGCTGTAATAAGACACGGGGACATGAGACACATTGGTCCCAAAGAGCAGATTCTCTAAAAGAGAGGAGGGAAACGCAGGCAGAGGCAAACGGGAGAGCAGGCTGGTGGAAGTGATGAATTATATATGGATTCAATTTGCTCTCAAGGCAAAAGACAGGCACTGCTGGAGCCTGACTCCACCAAAAGAAAGAAAAAAAAAGAGTAAAAAAAGAATCAGAAGTAAAATACAAAATGAAAGGACACTTTTTAACATATTAAATCCTTGAGAGAGCCTCACATCAAACAGGAGGCGAAACCATTCATTCTGGCCGTTTATTAACGCCGGCTCCGTGTGCCGAGGCTACGCGCCGCATCGCTGGGGGCCACATTGGATTCCTGACATCCAAGCAGGTCTTATTTATTTAGCAAATTTACTTACTAAGGAGGTCAGAAATGAATTATTTGGTGAGGATTTGCCTGTGAGCCGTTTTTTTTCTTTTTCTCTCCCCCTTTTCCCATTTCCTTTGATTTGGTTCAGCCCTCCTCTTTTTTAAAGGATTGCCGTCGTCAGTTTTCTCCCAGAGGTGGTTTTCATCACTCTAGGAGAATTATGAGTTGCTCATAGCTCCTGAACTCATTTAGAAATGCCAGTTTTCCCTGCTGCCGTCCTTCCTTCACTACAGAAGAGGACGCTTTCTGACTGTAAAGGCGGATTTTTTCGAGACCCGTCCGCTGGAACGTAGAGGAGCTCTTTGAACACGGCCGGCTGTAATGACTGAGAGCAAACAAGACGTGCTTGATCATCCTTTCTTTTTAAAGACTGTTGGTTCTTTGCGATCTGTTTGAGCTACAGTATAATGTGGCCTTTTATAATAGCAAAGAACCTGAACTTCAATCATTATTCATTCATCTTCAGGAACTTTATTCTGGTTAGAGTCACTGCGGATCTGCTCTGGAACACAGAAAACTCCAACACTAAAACACAGACAAATTAATCTTTTCAAACTTGGTGCTGCTGTGATTGACGAGAGAGAGAGAGAGAGAGAGAGAGGAAAAGGAGGACCAGTTTCACTCCCTTGGCTGTCATGCGGAAAGCCCGGGTTCGATTCTCAGCCGGTGCCCAAACCCCAGCCACTGGATGCAGTGCCGCTCCCAAGTGTTTTATTCGTCTTATGTCACCGCCAGGGGAACCGAACGACAGTGATCACCTACTATACATCAGCAAGATGGTGTCAAAATCATGGGCACCCACCAACCGGTCCGGTCCAAACACACATGGCAAAGAACCCTATTCCGCCAACCCGGTCCGATCGAGCTCTCTTTGGACGCGCCAGACTTGGAAGCCTCATCCTTCCAACCCACAGAACCCAAAGGATCTGCTGGCAATGTCACCACGGAGTCACCACGGAGTCACCACGGAGTCACCACGGAGTCACCACGGAGTCACCACGGGGGCACAAGGGGAACCAAAAACCTTAGGCGTTTTTTAATGTTAATGGTTCTAATGTTATGGGTGTTCATCAATTTACCAACACAAACAATTTTTATTTATAACAAATTTAGACAAACGGTCTAAATTTGCATTTACGTTGGATTTCGTTAGTTCCACTTATCACTTACGTCACCACGTCGCCTCTGACTGTCACACTGACACTGGAGACTCATTCCACACCTGCTACAGAAGTGTCTAATCACATAAAACATCACCATACAGTATCGACAACCTGCTGTTACTATGGCAACGGTGACATATTAAACTCAATTTCTGATTAGTACTTCCTGCTCTGACCTCACGTGATCTTCATGTGACAACGTGTTAACAAATCTGATCCAAACCCTAAATTTAAATATTAATGACAATAAGCCTTTTAAGAGACAATATTTTTTAAGTTCTTGTGTCACAGAGCTGCATTTTTTCACTCAGGACCTTAAAAAACAGTGATTTACCCAGCGCCAGTGTGTGTGTGTGTGTGTGTGTGTGTGTGTGTGTGTGTGTGTGTGTGTGTGTATGCATTTTGCTCACAGTGGGCAATAAAACACTTGCAGAGTGTAGAGGCAAAGAACTCTGACAATGCTGCAGCCTTTCAAAGTCTAAACGGCAGAAAAGCTATAAAGGAGCTCACACACACACACACACACACACACACACACACACACACACACACACACACACACACACACACACCTCACATGCTTTAAACTCTATTTTACATTCAAAGATGCCCTCTTAGTCAAGGAGAAGCTGTAATCATATCAACAGCATTAGATAAGAAACCCAATGCAGCTGAAGAGTGTGTGTGTGTGTGTGTGTGTGTGTGTGTAGAGAGGCTGGGAGGAGGGAGGGGAGGGAGGGGTCGGGGTGTAGATTAATATGCAGTGTGTAGAATTTCTTCCGATCTTTCTGCACTGAATCAGCAGAAGTAAATCACCGAATCCCGAGTAAGAACACGAACACGGAGTAACAACGGCAGACTTTCAGGACATTCAGGCCTCGACCGAGCATAACGTATAAACGGACACTCGGGGAAAAGTGGCCGCCCTCTCAGCAGTACTCCGAAGTATAGTTTAGAAAGCTATTTATACCCAAATGTATGTGTGTAGAGGTTGTTATTTTGTTATTTTGTTCTTTGCGTTGCTGCGCTGCTGTTATCCTGAACACCAGCACAAATCTGTTTCTCATTCACTCCCGTGATTCGTCCGGCCGGATGCTTATTAATCTGGGAGCTGGTTACACTACAGCCTTTTACAAATAACACACACAGCTAAGGTCTAAAAAAAATGTTTTTTTCCTCGCAAAAAGTTTGTTTACAGGCGCGATCTCGGCTTTGAGAGGAAAGACCTCGACCCAGACGGCAGCAGAAACAGTAAGACGAGAGAGAGCCGCCTGCGTCTGTATCACAGCCACTTAACGGCTCCTGTATCTCTCTGTAAAAGCCCAAAGATTTGTGAAAAGCTCCAAACAAAGTGCATCCTCCATCCGGCGTTTCCTCTGAACCCGTACAAACACCTGTCAGAGTCTTTCGATGGTGCTCGAGGGGGAAAAACAGTGAACTCAGCATTAGAGGTCAACTAAAAAGGTGAGCGTGATGAGGTGTGCGGCGTGGATCGGTGCTGGCGGTGTATACTCTCTCTCTCTCCCTGTCTCTCCCTCTCTCTGTCTGTCTGTCTGTCTGTGTGTCTGCGTGCGCGTCGACGTCTGCGAGACAAAGAGCGACGGGAGTGACAGGCCGTCTGATTGCGCCCAGCAGTAGTCATCATGTCATGCCACTTCTTATTGTCAGTGAAGCCGTCTCTTAATGGTTTTCTTAGCATTTACACACAGGCTGCAACACAGACTCATATCTCCCATTAATCACCGGAGTGTCAACACAAACTTCTCCTCCAAATGCCAAATGGCCTGTGATGTATTGACCAGAGTCCTCCACAAAGGCGCCTGTTAACAATGCTTGGACAGCACTTAATTTGTCATTATTACCGCGTGAGAAAGATGATGGCTCTCCTTTCACTCCTGTAAAAAGCATTATGATAATAGTGCCACGCACGCTCCAAACACTGACCACAATGACTTCATCTGGCAGAGTTATGAATAGCTTCACAGGGTGAAAAATTGAACGGGTAAAATATTCAGAACGATTACGGCCGCTCTTAAGTTGCTGGATCTCGACCTCACCAACGGAAAAAGGAAAATTGATAAATTAGGCTTTAATGGATGTAACTTGTGATTCCGGTTTGCTCAAATCAGCTCCTCTGCTCCGACTCGGGGTTCCCACCGTTTGTACCCTAATGTTTTATACATCGGATGAATATTGTTTACCTTATAAATGTGTTTCCAATCACCCAGTATTAACGTTAACCATTATTTTATCATAAAAAGATTAAAAGCTCTTTTACAATCATCAAGAAGGCAGCACAATAGTTTCCAGACGTAACATTAAGAGACAGGACATAACAAATGGCATTTATAATATCTCAGATTTATAACTGATGTTAATAAACATAATATTCATAATAACAGCTTAATAATGAAATTATATACTCTAATAATAACGCTGCAAGTGTTATTTTTCAACAACTTGAAAGCAAAACAACAACACTGAAAAGCAAAACAATTAAATTATTATTATTTTATTTATATCCATAATTGTTTTTTTTTTTAAATATATTTTATATTCATTTGTAAAAGCATATAAAATTATGTTACCAAATTAAAAAATCTTTTTTTTTAATATAAAAAATTAATACTTATACTAAATGGCATTTTTGTTTCTTTATAATTAAGCATTCAACACATTTTTAATAATTAGAGCAAATTTCAAGTATTGAAAAAGTGAGAACTCATTTCTCAGGCTTTCAAGCATCTGTATAATATAAATTACAAAATAACCAACAAAACACAACCGTTCAACAACATTAATTCAAATAATTTCTAGTAAATTCCTTTAAGCTCTTCTTGCAGGATTGTGTTTCAGTATTAATAACAATACTAATTGCAGCTTTGCACACACACACACACACACACACACACACACTGCAGACTTTCTTTTTTTACAAAACGCAGACTTTACCAAACACTTGCGTAATTTGCACTTTTTCACACATTTTTTACCTTCATATTTCATATATACATATTTTCAGATTTCATAAGCTTTAATTCTAGTTTAATATTTATCCTTTTTTTATATGCCTATTCTTTTTAGATCCATATTTATTTTCATGATTTTATTCTATTTTATGCTTATTATTTTATACTACTTCATGTTTTTATTTAATTGTTTTAAACTTTTTCTTGCAGCATTCATTAATTAATTAAACAGTAAAGGAAGAATTTCATTGTATGGAGGGAAAATGTTTCTTTGATGTGCACATGACAATAAAACCATAAACCTGAAACCTCCCCTTATCCCAGTCTTACCTGCCCTGTGCCTGTGAGTTGCCTGTCGGATGCATCGTCGCCATCGGCCCGTCTAGGGTTTTACGATTCACGTTTCCTACAGGAGGCCCCATGCCCGGTCCGGCGGACTGCGGCATGCTGGGAGACGTGGGCGCCATGCTGTTCCCTCCACCCAGGTAGACCCGATTGCCGGGGGGTCCTGGGGCACGGCTCATGGACATGGGTTGCCCCGGCCCTTGCCCGTGCATGGGGCTGCTGGCGTTCATGCCCAGGCTGTTGCTCATTCCAGGCCCCAAACCACTGCAGTTAGCGTTGTTCATTCCTCCATAGGGGTGTCTCGAGTAGTTCCCTAAGGAAAGGAGGCAAAGGAGAAAAAGTGTATACGGATACCTGATACAGTTCTTCTACTCCAACTTTTTAGCAAACCATGTTTTACTTCTGGAGCTCAGTTTGTGCACAGGGGTCCCGACCCACAGGGTCTTTAGTGATCTTTAATTCAACATCATTTAAAGGCGTCCTAGACATCCGTGTGCTCGAAACTTTTATTTGTGGATGTAACGGTCAGGTGTCCAAATACTTTTGCCTATTAAGTGTTTTTTTTTTGTTTTTTTTGTTCCCTAAATAAAGCAAGATTTCACAACCATTAAACATGGCAATTACTTCACATTCAATTAGTGTAAAGTCATTAAAAAAGGCATTAAAAAACATTATGCTTTCACTTAATTACCAGATTACTGTAATACTCCCAGCTGTATATTTGTCTTAAACATGTTAGGAGACTGTCTACGGAGCAACTTTTACAAAACCTCACACTTTAAACAAGCCGGTTAAAAAGCCGATCGCAATGTGAATCTCATGTATTTTTAAAAAAAAGTGACTTCTGAAAGAGTTGAACAGGTCTAACCTTTATAATTATATCATTAAGTATATTTTATTGATTGTCATTGTGTGTCAAAAACCTCAAGGGGGTGAATATTTAAGCAAGCTAATGTACTGTAACGCTACATCGCGGTAATCTTGCAGCAGGTTAATATCTTTAATATTTAAAAATTTTTAATATCTATTTTAAATTTCATTTCATTAATGCCACTCTCTAACGTGATGCATAGTTTACAGTTTTATGATGTCATAGATTTCTTATCATAGATTTCTTATTATAGCAAAAGATGCTCGATTGTTAAGTAGAACTGACAAAGTGTCTCCAGTGAGTAGGAGAAATCGTTCAGAGCGACCCAAGCGTTCATATATAATGTAAAGCTCTATAAGATAAGCGATCCGGCTGCCCGCGGTGGTCCTGTATGTCTGCTCATGCCGCAGTGGACTCGAGCTTTAATGTGGCCGTGATTATCATCATGGGCGTGATGGCTTTCCACATCGAAGATGTGCTGAATGGACAAGAGCGAGCAGGATGTGCATTGTATAGTCCTGTTTAATTGCAAATAAATAGTCCTGGGAGGCACGACTCGGGGATCCGCACAAACACATGCCGCTGTGCTGTAAAAGTCATAGCCATAAACCCGGAACGAAAAGAAATATCGCGTTTAAAAGGACAACCCTTATCTGTAACAATTACTAGCACAGCTGCGAATACAGCTCCATAGGTGAGTCATATCAGGTTAAATGCTAATCCTCACCGTGTGCTTACAATCAGTCCTTTTATATGTCCGATGTCAAAGCACCAGGAGGTAAATAGCAACTTTCCAAGAGTCGCATATGATTTGCAGGTGTCTTTCTCACTACCTTTCCCCTTAAAACCACTCGAGTCAAAGACCAACATATAAAGCTACGGAAAGCTGCACAAAACCTGGAACGGCCAAAAAGCAGAAAAAGCAATAAGGTCTGATAAGACATCTGCCAACATCTGGAGACATGATGGATGTCTGATGGTATCGACGGTCTTATCAGGTCAGCAGTTACTCTGAATGTCTGTACAATGACCAACTAACATCAAGCTACAGTAGAATAAACAACCGGGGGTGGGGGGGGGGTATGGGGGGTTAATAAACACTACAAAAACACTAGTTATGAAGACCGCAAACATTGCTGATGCTCTATATACTTTACACACATGTTTGGTAGATAATATAACTGGCAGTATCTGATTACAAACTTAATTGAATTGCCGTATTTATACATACAGCGTGTACACACCCTGATATTCAGGCACCTGACCGGAGGTCAGACGGGACACGCCCTTTCTCTCCTGTCAATCACAGCAACCCTATGAACATCACCCACATGCACAAGTGCTTCCTCCTGAGTGTTCGTCACCACACCATCATGCAGCGTGACATGTCTCAGAAAAAACACAGGGTAGTCTCTCTGATTGGCCGTCCTCGTATGATGTGGACACAAATTAGAGAATTTGGGAGAAATTTGGGAAGCTGTCTAGCCCCTTCTGCATACATGAGCTGTACACCTGTGATTGGCTGGAGTGAGGGACGAGGAGATAAGAGCATGCCGTTCCATCAGCCCCGGATCCATACTGTAATCACGTTTGCTTTCTCGACTCCAGGACACAGATGGCTGTAGGATTGCCAGGACGCAAACTAATAATCTCCTGATAATTAAGTAATTAAGCCTATAAATTGACATCTAATGTTTGTTTGTTTTTCCACACATGAGATTTCGGTTCACAGTGGTAAAACGATTTCATGAACACCAGGTTGACATTAAGTTTTTATTTATATATATTTTTTTGCTGAAAAAACAGTAGTTATGAAATGATAGTACTGGGGTTTGCATTTTTCTTTACAGTTAGCAAATTTACTAAAAATGTGCTGAGGATGATGATAAAAAAGAAAGTCATTAAAGTACAAACAAACATTTAAACTTTGTGTAATCATTTTACTGACTTCTAAAGCTGACAGTCATCCTCGTGTTTCTATTGCAACAAATAAGAAGTTAGTTAAGGGATAATCACCGCACTTGGCGCGCTTTACCTTATCGCCATCCATCCATCCATCTTTTATTTTTGTGTCAGCTCTTATGAGACAGTATTTCTTGATAACGGAGAGCTGCCAATAAGGCACTCCTGAGGCATTGAAACCCACAGGTCTCTTTATTTGTAGGGAAGAGTCTCTACTGTAATATTCCAGTACATTTAAAACCCGCTTGCATGATGCAATCAAACCAAGACGCTGACCTGTTGTGTAATATCCAACACATTATGTACAGTATTTATTGTTTCTATTGCCTTCGGCTTACATGAACTCGAAATAAGAAGAAATAAAACACACATGCATGCAAAATAAAGCAATATTGTGAAAGTTTTGTCAAACTCGGCTGCTCTTTCCTGCTGAAATAATGTACAGAAACTCCTGTCCGTATAAACACGCTCTAAGCGATCCAGATTCCACCGAGTCGAAATCAAACTGTCATTTTTAATCATTTCATTTCCATAGAAAGTGATGGATATTTCTAATATTATATAACGCCATCTGTTCTTCTAATATTATACGCTATGTACAGTATATTGTCCGTGGTTTAAGATGTTTAATGATGAAACATTCTAAAAAAACATATACTGTAGCTATCTGTACAACTACTATTTTAATATCAGTATTGTAACAAGTCCAGTTTACAAAAGCCTTTGCAGTACCAATGTGTGCGTATTCATATAATTATTTACATTTAAGACCAAATTATGAGCAATACATTCAAAAAAGTACACAAGAAATGATGTAATAATAATAACAGTATATTGATATGAAAATGTACAAAATAATGATAGTAGTATTTTTTTGCAAAATGAGTTTGTATACAGTAGATACAGAGAGCCATAGCATGTTATTATTATTATTATTATTATTATTATTACATAGTAATATTAACAATACGTAATAATAATAATAATAACATGCTATGATTGGGCCCAAGCACCTGTGCCATCAATGCCGGGGGGCACCAGAAAGAGAGTGGGCACATGCAAAGGGGACATACCAATAATGTTATGCCATAATTTTAGAATACGGGGGCATTTTATGTTAAGACTTCCAAAAAACCCTGGATGATGGGGAAAAAAAAGCATCACACTATGATGTCACCTAATGTGATGTCACTCAGGATGTTATTAGCCACTTTTGGGCACAAGTTTAACACATCGTCACGACTGAACTGATCCTCAAATTGGCCCGGTTTGTTGGTGATCGTGTAAATCCCCTCGACATGTACAGCGAAAGTTCTTCAGCTCAATTAGATATAAATGTGTACCGGGTTTCATATGTATACGTGCAGACAAAACATCCTTAGAGGAAAAGAGAGCCCTTCACACACTATGATGACATAGGGCTGATGTCATATTGTTTGGGTCCTAATAATAATAATTATAATAATAATAATAATAATAATATACTGCTTGAAAGATACTTGGCCTTAATGAAGGTCCTAA
>JAQMYI010000005.1:804209-818062 GCA_030014275.1 Clariallabes melas | reverse complement strand
CCTCTCATCCCTCCCCTCTGAGAGAGCTCGGCCAATCAGCTCTCTCTAGACCTCCGGCTGCGAGAGGTTACAGCAACACCCGGGAACCGAACCAGCGATCTCCGGATGCACTTTACCACTGCGCCACTCGGAGGAATACTGGAATACGCCGTTGCGATGACGTCCACCTTCTGGACAACAACACGACCTTCAAACAAGTAAATTATAACCTTTATTTGGATTGGAGTGTTTATGTCAATTAACATCCACTTACACAACCTCTGACCACATCCATGGTTCTTTAAGTTTCTAACAAGGTTTAGAATTTAGTGGACGGACACGACAGCTTCAAACACACAACATGTGTATCTCATTTCAAGTGTTGTAACGTCTCAGCTCCCTGATGACTCGACTATAAAACAGTGTCTCTCGAAGTCCAAAGAGTCCGAACTGCATCGCATCCAGTTTCACAGAACAGATCTTTTCTTTTCTTTTCTTTTTTTTTTTTTACCCTTTTGGCTGCTTTACAATTTAATATTTCAGTAAATTGCTGTTGTCCAGTGTTTTTGTTTTTGTGCCACTCGTTGTTCTGTATGCACATTTAATGGCATCAGCAGGATGTTCCCTTGTGGTCCGGCGGTAAGCATTCGGCGCTCTCAGTGCAGCACTCGGGGTTCGAGTCCTGCTCAGGTCATCAGTTTGGTATTAATGTAGTTTTGAAGTCATTTTTTTTACCACTGTGTTGGCGGTAATTTGTTCAACATAACCCCATGATCACATGGTCAATTTTGTTCGGACCCCATTTCATCGAAATACTTTCAGAAACAAGCACGTCCATAAGGTTTATAAGCTTGTCAAATTAACATCATCACAACATTTGGGCAAAAACAAATCTTCCTTCTGGGAAACGTCAAATACTGCTTCATTTAAATAAAAAAAACATGCATTCATCTTTTAGTTGCTCTTTTTGCTTGATCTTATATCCAGAACACTGTGCAGTTTTACAGCGATAAAGCTTCGTCTTCTGACTCTGTTTGTGCTCGGATCAGCTGTTTGCGAGAACAAAAAATATAAATCAGAAATACACGAAATGTAAGTTTCACACCGTATTCAGGAACAAATACGTTTCTAACTCCAACTTGAATAAATGCAATAGGATTCACTTGGAACTGGAGGGAGAACACCATGTCCTCGTCTGATCGAATGAGCCACACCAGACGGGAACGTGCAACCAGGACGGTTCCTAATGAACTCAATGCTACAGATGTTAAAGCTACATGTAAAATATTTATTACTGTTGTAACGGAGATAAACGCTTTGCCTCGTGGCTAAGGTCGGGCCTACGGATGATCCGATAACTCTCTGGATTCTGGAGTTTCTACAATATTTAAACCAGATGAAACAGCGCCTCGTTACAGGCAGGTAGACACACGAGCCAGGACACCTCAAAGCTTCCAGTAACCTCAATTCTCCAGCCTAATTCCCTCTTTATTGTGACCTTTTCCAAGCTGATAATCAGAATCCAGAGCTTAAGACAGAAGCCACGTTTTAGGACTCGCCCTCCCTAAATACCAGAAATGTCAGTGTGCTGTCTGATCTGCTCGGGGAAATCGAATGCGCCGCGGTCAGTCACACCGGGCGGTCGGACGTAACAGGGTTTTCGCGGTGACACGCGGCTCTAGACTGTCATGGACTGCGATAAGAGGAGCGCTCCGTGCATAAGAGACGGCATGCAAATAAAAATTAAATAAATAAAAAGTCAGGAAAGCTTTATAGCTGTCGGAAAGTAGTTAAATTCGTTTTATGTTGTGTGTGACCGCTGCAGTGCTGCCGGCTAGACGTCTGCCCACGCTGTCTGCACACTGGGTGGTTTTTACTGCAGAGCTCGACTTCCCGAGCCCACAGTCACAAGACGGCTAAGGCTATAACCGTGAAACGAAACATATACATGTGATCCTAATGACTTCCTGCACGACTGCGAAGGAGCTGATCTTGAATACGCCGAGACTCCAAAGACGGAGCCCGAGCTTCTGCAGACGACTGATCAGAGCTTGTAGACAGGAAACAAACAAACAGGGGTAACGAGAGGAAAACTACAGGCAAACAATACAATACAATCTCAGTTTTTTTCGCTCCTCAAATGCAGCACCCTGGTGTGTGTTTACCTGCCTACACAGAGACCCGCTATCTCGAAGACATGCTCCTGCCTTTTTTTTTTTTTTTTTTTCCTTTTTCTTCTTTCTCCTTCTGTTAATCAGTGTTGTGTTTCCAGCAAACGGGAGCGGTGCTCTCTCGTGCCCTTATCAGCAGGCTCCGGCGCCCAGACTAAATCACTGCTGCCAGGAGATTCGGCCCGTTGAAAGAGACACAGTCAGTCCGAGCAGACACGTACAAGGCCCGGTAATCTCGGCTGGGGATCAAGGAGAATGTAACCTGTTTGATAGGTTTGTTTTTCTTTTGTCTCTTTTTTGGGTCAGCCGAAATGGCCCCTGGTAATATGGCTGGTGTGATCACAAAAAAGCAAAAAGGGGTGAAAAACAATTTCAGTGGAGACATCTTGTTTTTTTTTTTCTGCTAAAGTCTCAGGTGGATACTGACCTGCCAGAGATGGCACTAAGATGTTGCTTATGTTGTTTTTTTTTTTTTTTTACCTTTTTGTACAAATATCTCTGTGTGCTCCAGGATGTGTGTTTGGGTTTGCAAAATTGGTGCCTTCCAACAGTACACGTATCTACAGTGATGTGAACGAGGGATTTCTTACTGTTAGTACACGAGAACAAAATACACATCAGTATTATGCATGCATTATTTTAATTCTAATAATACGACGTTAAAATAATAGATGCATAATAAAGTCTAAGTTGCCTAAAATGGCAACTGTAGGTATTTATCAAAAAGTTATAAAATAAGTCTTATTGCACATTATCAGATTCACCTTCATGTTGGATAATACATAATCATACACTCCCTTATAAGACTAAATCTCTAAAATGTAAAGTTGTACAATATATATATATAATAATCCATAAATAAAAACATACAAGTACAGTATGCAACTTTTTTTTAATTTTACTTTATTTAAATTTTCCAAAATATTCTGCATAACCTTCTGCTTGTGTGAGCTCATAGATGCCCAGGATTGAACTCCTGCCTACGGATGGCTGTAAATTCGCTCCCGTTTTCAGGGAACTGAACTCACGATCGAACTCGTGATCTCCGGATGATGAGGTGAACATGTTTCCGTTACGTCGCTCAGGAACATCCAACTATAATGAGCAACCGAGTAAACAGTCAAAACCTGAATGGGGAAAAGTGACTAACCAGAATCAACTAAAACAATATCTATAATATAATAATAATTCACTATCGTGGGCTAAGCTCAGCAACATCACAATATCACAGCTGGATTCTATTTAATGACCCGAGCGAACCAAAACTGTGATCACCATCGATGTAGATTTTACACAGCCATCAGTTCTATACACACACACACACACACACACACACACACACACACACACACACACACCTGCATTATAAAAGTATTTTAATATGCTATTATTTAAGGATCAAAGGAAATGTTTTATGTGTAATTTAGTGAAGCTTTTCTGAAACAATGTGTTTATTTGATTTATAGAAGGAGATTCCAGTGTCAAAACTTTGTAACAGTTTTATTTATTATTATTATTATTATTATTATTAATAATAATAATAATAATAATAATAATAATTCAGTCCTCCATCCTGAAAATCTTTTTTAATTATTATTATTAAAAATAATAATACTATTACAGTTTCTTGTTAATGTGACAAGCGACCTATTATCTTGCAGAGATAAATAGTTTCATGGATTTTCCTCAACATTCAAAGTAACTATAAGTGTATTAAAAGTATAAACGTGCCATATTTGTAATTAATAATACGTAATAATTGGGAAATCGTTGTGGAGGAATAAATCACTTCAAAATGTGCTGCTGTAGGAAAATAACTCATTTTTAAACGATAACTGTAAACTGTAAATTCATTCAGTTGTTCATTATTTGTCTTTAAGAGCCTGTCCTAACATCATATGAGGGGCGTTCAAGTCAAACCGGGACTTGTGATGAAATTTCTGGTGAATGAAGGAGTAAAAGCGATTGACATTTACAGAATTGACATTTACAGAAGAGACGCATCAGTGTGTGTGTGAACTGAACACACACTCAGTCACCAACACCACTTACACATTACAGGAACTCGACTCCAAGACATTTCCACACGTGTGTATCGTTATAGGAGTTCCTGGGAGGCCGGCGTGTTAGACGTGAATCAGGCAGGTCATGGTTGTCATGGTGTAAAAACCTTCTACCTTGATGGTGTCCAAGCTCTAGTGAGACACTGTGATAAGTGCATTAGTGTATCAGGGGATTATATAGAGAAATAAAGGGAGTTTGACTTGAACGCATGTCATATAGTCCAATATTATTTCCAAAGATTCCTGAAAATCGTGTTAACAACGATGTCCTTAAAGAAAAAAAATAATAATCCATCCTTACATTTACCAACCAGAACTTTCACCTGTCAATTCATGGCTTTAACTCTAAACTGGTCAACAAGCTGAACTCTGAGCACAAACTCGCGATGGGAAAGTGAAAGGAAAACACTTCTGCATCAAACAGAAATAAAGCTCAAGCTGTGAAACGAGGACCGAGGGAGCCATTAAAGATAAGAAGCAAATGAACGGACAAGGTTGTTCCCTGATACTAACAGAAAGCATGAACCTACACCTTTTTATACATTTTTGTTCTTTCTTTTTAACCATTCAAAGCTGGCATTAAACCATCAGTGATCAGTCCAGCTGTGTTCAGACGAGCTTCTCCACGAACGCTGAACCCGAAGCACTATCACCTGTCTATGTGCGTCTCAGCATGACACAATTAGCTGTAAAAGCCTGGCGAGCTCCGGTTCAGGGAGTTTTGCCTCGAGCTTGTCTACTTCAGAACATGTTCTCACCACGGCACCTTCAAGACCTTACACGCAGTGTGATCAGAGCCGGCCTACGCCATCACATTCAGTCTGCCAGCCCATTAATCTCCTGCCTTCCACACACACAAAAAAAAAGAAAAAAAAAGGCCAGGCAGAACCGCTCGTAAACACACCTGCCTCATTATCCACGGCGTAAAGTACGGAGTGTGTGGACACTGTGGCTGGACTTTTAAACAAACTGGAGCTGCGAAAAATAAGACCCCGTGTGTGTGTACATGGAAATTCACATTACTTATGAGACCTGAGTTGGGTATTTGTACGTGTATACAGTATGTGTGTGTGTGTGTGTGTGTGTGTGTGTGTGTGTGTGTGTGTGTGTGTGTGTGTGAATTATAAGTGTGTATGGATTCAAAAGAAAGTAAGACAGGAGTAAACCAATAAACCATGACTTCTGGGTCTTTTTTTTTTTTTTTAGCGCAATCTTGCTCGTGCATGTGAGACAGACGTCTCTGTCACTCGACACGGAGTGTGTGTCAGGATAAGCGCGGGCTGGTGTGAGACAGACAGGAGAGTGACAAATCTCAGGCTCTGTTTGTGAAGCGAAACTAAAACATCCTTGTCCGGAATTCTCCATAATTTGAAATTAATTTTAATCGAATTAAAAACTAAATAAGTGTAAATGTGTCCCAGTTATCCAGCCGTGGAGGGCTGCAGTATCCACAGTCACTGTCTAATGCTCGTCTCTTATTCACAACACACTCACACTAAACCTCTTATATAAAGACAGAGTACTGATTCACTGTACAGGATTTTAGGTTTAAAATATCCAGTACTGAAACTCGCGCATCTTGGACGCAGTAGACTTCAGCTGGTCCCAGTAGTGAAAAGGAAGTCGTGTTATTTGTTTTGACTTATTTTAAGTCGTGCATTAGTTGTTGTAAATCTGTCTCTCGACGGAGGAACGAGTGTTCAGAGTCGAGAGTAGTATTTCCGCTCATACAGAAGGACGGAGTTGGACGAACGATTCCGAGAGAGATTTAGTAAGACGGCACCAAGTAACAGACTTACACTGTCTACTGCGGTGCGCACACACACTTCCAACATCACGCAGACCGTGTGTGTGTTTCTTAGTTTCCTTCAGGAAAAATAACCTCACAGATAAGGTAATGTTGTTTGTCTTTATATTTCAGTCCTGTATATTTTTGCGCGTGCTGTATTACTGTATCTCACTGTTCTGCATCAATCAGAGGAGTTTCTCTTTTGAAGTTCGGTTCTCAGCTGGGTTTCCAGTATATGGACAATATTTCTTCAATCCAGTAGAAATCATTCAGATTAGAGTCGCGTGCTCGAAATCAGCATTCAACGTCTGACATGCGCAGATTGGTTCAGTCTGCTGTGAAGCGTTAATTCTGATGGAAATATAAGAAGGAAGAAGCTGAAAAAGTGAATAAGGTACAGTATACATGCCCAGTGTTCCCAGTGTCCCCAGTTTATCCCACAATACCCCGGACCAGGCAATGGCAGTGACTGGACATAAACGAACGCAACGTCTAATCTAAATTGAATTGACCGGAGAGACGACTTACATCTTAAATCTTACACATCACGACCTCCTAGACTTGAAGAAGGCATCAGCATTCAACAGCTACTCCTAATTTAATCTAAATCAATATGTATTGAAATATTTAGACCCGGCAATATGAGCAGCATCAGATCAGGAAGCCCCGAGGCCTGAATCAGACGCAGACAGGATGCACATTTTGGGTAGTAAATGCATGTACATCCTGCAGCCTTCACTCCATCACTCCATGGAGGTTTTCCTCCACAGGTCCACCAGGTCTGAACCCGCCTAAAGCTCAGTGCCGTGACCTTAGACCTCGCCTTCAGTCAGGCTGATCCGAGGTCAGTGCGATGCCGCAGACAGCCCGAGCGATGCTGAGAATGCTGAGGCCCCCTTTGTTTCGTTTCACGCTGTGCTCAGCGACCCTCCACCACCACCACCACCACAACACCCCCCCACACCCCCACCCCCGCCGATGCCTCTCGTCTTTTTCCTTGCTGAAGGCTTGAAAGTGATTACTGATGCAGTCCACTCCATTTGCATAACAACAAAAGCTGCTTGGCGCATTATCATATCAGAGAGATGCTCGCTTGTTTACAGTATTTATATTGGACGTTTTATGCAGCGTAGCTCTCATGAGGACGTGCGCTGACAGCGGAAAGCAGGAGAACGTAGAGCCCAGGGCGAAGTACGAACCCGCATGCTCGGAACCCGCGTAAACACAAAGGCGCACGCATGTATTACAAGCACAAAAACAGTGAAATGACCGCGACGACGCTTTATAACCCCGTCACCTTTACAAGGGTGAGATCACCATCATGAACTCGCATAAATGATCAAAAGAACGGCCTCTTTATTCTGCTCGCTCGTTCTCTCCGTCCATCTCCCTCCATGTCCCTCTCTAATTCAGGAGGACTTCGATTGGTTTATGAGCAGACGCATGCGTACGATGCACTGATACACATGATTCCTGCATTGTCTCAGCCACGCGCTTAGTCTCTTAAGTACTATGTTGCAGGACAAAAACATTAAATTGACATGTGATGCTATAAATTAAGGACGCACGAGAATGTTCTGATTGCGACGTCACTGAGGAATCTGGTACGTTTCATGATTTTTAATCTGATCTCTTAAAACCATTAAAACTCGAGTGACACAGATCCGTGCCGCAACACAGCATTGATTATTGATCGATTAAAAAATAAAAAGTAGCTGTTTATACGGAAGTCCTGACGTTGTCTGTCGAAGGTGGTGGTGGTGGGGGGGGTCACACTGTGCATTTGGGTTTCCGGATACCTCATGTAGTTTTTATTACTTTTAAAACGTGAATATTTTCCAGCTACTAGAACATGGGAATGATGTCACCATACTCTCTAGATGCTAGTATGATTATTATTATTTTTGGTCACAGAAAACAATGAAAACAACAACAACAACAACAACAACAACAAAAACATATGATCATGTGAAGTCAACAAAAATTCAGTTGGATCATTCTGCCTAGGTTGTGCTGAGAAAAAAATGGGTCACTCTACTGTATATTGCACAATCGCGACCCCTGTATATACACTATACTGCTTTGTGCACCGGTGCGCAGTCATGTAGGAACAGGAAGGAGACGTCCCCAAACTCTTCCCACAAAATTGGAGCATGGAAGCATGGAATTGTCCAAAATGTCTTGCTACTGTATGCTGAAGCATTAAGTGTTGCTTTAACTGGATGCAAAGGGCGGAGCTCAACTCCTGTTCTAGTACCAGTTCCTGTTCCTGTTCCAACATGACTGCGCACCCGTGCACAAAGCGACGTCTATAAAGACACGGGTGAGGGAGTTCGGTGTGGAAGAACTCGACTGTCCTGCACAGAGTCCTGACCTCAACCTGACAGAACACCTTTGGGACGAATTAGAGGCGGAGACTGAGAGCCACGCCTTCTCGTCCAACATCATTGTCCTCAAGCTTCTGGAAGAAAAATTCCCATAAACACAAACACACTCCTAAACCCTGTGGAAAGCCTTAACAGGAGAGTTGACGCTGTTATAGCTGCAAAGGGGGCGGGGCCAACATCATATTAAACCCTATGGATTAAGAATCGGATGTTACTCAAGTTCATATGCATGTGAAGGCAGCGAGCCAATACTTTTGGCAATATAGTGTATTTAAGGTATTGAATATAAACAGTTGTTCATGGACATGGAAAGGCCTGCACAACAACCAAAATAATAATAATAATAATAATAATAATAATAATAATAATAATACAAAGCTTTTTGAGCTTTGTCAGTCTCTCTACAGTTTTTTTAACACGGCTTCTGAATTGCAGAGTGCATTAAGGTTTTTTTTTTTTTTTATCTCTTCCAAAATCAGCTACAGTATGGGGAAAAGAATACCTGTTTTGATGCGATGTGCGTCTCTTTTTCAGCATACGCTCTCATTATGTAAAATTCAGCAAATGGCACAGGTGTACCACACAAATGAAGGTTGAATAGGTTCATAGTGATAGCTATATTTCTTATTTTGTGGTCCATTGTGTGATGATTGAGTGTAGGAACATATTCATTTGAGCACATTGTGTGTGAGTTGGACGGAAATATGTGCTTTTGTTGTGTTTCTACAGAGGCTTTTATAGCATTTTGCTAACAAAAAGGGAACTTCTGAATGGACAGATGTGTTTGAACAAATAAGAACATCTGCAAATGCATTATATTTACAGTATGCCTCTTGCACAAGGAAAAATTGAAAAATTGCAATATCCAGTTGACTGTTTAATATCACTGGAAATATTTAATGTTAGTTAAATCAATAGGGTTTTAGTTATAATAAAAACATAGGACAACGTAAAAGGCAATAGGATTTATTAAGAGGGTATATAGATCCATGATTTCCTTTTCTTAATACATCCGGGACATATATATATATTTTTTTTAAAATAGAAAGCAGCTTTCAACTGAATTAAGCAGTTAAGGGTTATGTGCCTTGCTTTAGGGCTCAGAACTGGGAACTATGAAATTCTCCAGTTAGCACCCCGGAGACTCGACCACGATTGAGCCACGATTGCTTTGCAAATCTACGGGCAATGAACGACAATTAAATGTAAAATTGTGGCTGCTCATTAACATATTAATGGGGGTAAAATTGGGTGGAATAAAATGCAGCCTAGTTTCATTAAAAGGCAATCTAATGCCACTGGGACTGTGTAAGCTTGAGGTGTGAAATTTAGATTCAGTTTAAGAGATAACAAGGAATCTTAGTGAGTGAATGATTTATTCAGTAAACCATCAACCCCTTTATTTCCTTCTAGTAAACTACACTTTCTTTTCACGTTCAAGCAAATTTAAATGAGTGTTTACATGCCGTATCTTCTGAACTTTGTGCTACGAATAAACGACTCACTCGCTTCAACTGATTTGTGATTCTACTGCAGTGAAAATAAAATATAAAACCATCTTTTCTCATCTTTGTTCTGGTTACAAATCAGTTGCATGAGCAGCACGCTCGCTAGGCTTATTGGCATTAAAACGAACAGTGCGATTTTATGAACCCGAACTGAGATATCCTGTTTAAGTGGTGGAATCAGAACTGCTGTGCTTGTCTACAGTAATGAGTGATAGCATGGTGTGAGGAAGCTGGGCTGAAACTGATTGTCTTTTTATACTAAAATTCTATATTCCTCTTATAGCACAGCAATTTGTAAACATTTATTTATTGCTAAATATCAAAGATCCTTGTGAATGAGCCTCATTATAGAAAAATAATGTATGACTGTATGACAAGTGCATTAACATGAACCTGTGGTTTGCAGCAGGACTGCTGTAGGAAAACACCTTTGCACAATCACCATCTGCAACACAACAGTAGTGTGGGGAATGTTATAATAAATAATAGATACAGGTCAGGGGTAATATAACACACATATGCTATGTACAGATGTGGACTTTCTATAAAACCATAACACTGCAAGTAAAAAAAAGAAGAATATTGCACGTAATAGTGCACATATGGGGGAACAAAATATTGCCCAGAGTTATCGGGATAGCGGGGTTGTTGATTATTTTATTTCCTGGCTGTTGAGGAGAACAGGTTCTTGAAGGAGAAAATGTTTCTGCTCATAACTGCCTTTCACTTCATTGTTCAGCTCATTCTTAGTGAAAAGACAAAACCAGTTATTGAGGTGCTCAGGACAGACTCGATCACTTTAAGTTTCAGTCCATTGAAAAAGTGATAAGTAGTATTCGTGGATTTTTTCTGCTGGCAACTCGCTTCCATTATTGCCATTTTGTGATAAAAATGTTCCATGTAATGGTGTTACTCCTGCAGCAGCCTGCTGTTTAATAGTTGTTTGTCTCTGTAATAGCAGAAGCTTGTTGTTATGAGTTTGCTACATAAAATGTAGATGTAGTGAAGTGGAAATATAGAAGAATATTTGTTTTGCTATTGTTATTTTTTTTTTTTTTACATTACATCATTTTTCATTTCATAAATTTTTTGTCATATTCATAAATTTTGTACATATAAAAATAATACCTCCAATAATGTCTCCAATTTATTAGATTACATGGGGAAATTATAAAAACATCATATAAGCTTATACTGTATACATATATACACTGACCAACTGTAACATTAACACCACACAATATTAACACATTAACACTGATTATCAATTATCCTCCAGTAAACTGGTGTCCGGATCATGAACACCCAAGGCTCACCCATACCCGTGTGGACCAAAGACCAGCCCGTCCAGTTCCATCCAACATAAAAGCCAATAAAGTAGCACGTACCCGCGCCTCCAATCCCCCAGATCTCAATCTGATCAAGCACTCATGGGATTCGTGAACAAACAAGAAACTGAAATAAATATAGAGTTATTAAATATTTACTATTTTCACGCACAAATAGACCCAGTATTTACGTTATAGTATCTTTACATTTATTGCATTTGGTAAACACCCTTATCCAAGACAACTTGCATTTCTATTCATTTGGGTAGTTCAGGGTTTTGGACCTTGCTCAAGGGTGCAACAGTTTCAGCTTGGTGGTGATGGAGGCTTGAACCTGTAACCTTCAGTTCAGTAGGCCCATGTCATAACCTATCAGCCGTAACCTAAATGTGATTGTTCTGATTAGCAGGTTATTAGTATTAGACACTCTGACACCCTTCGCTGAAAGTTGCAAAACAATCAAGTTCCACAACTCAGAGGTCAAAGTCAGAATGTGATGCATCGTTTGGATGCATGCCAGCTCCTGCTATTATACCTCCGTGGTTGTTTCATTAGCAGCATCAGGACGGCCCTTTATTGTCCGCTTAGAGATTTATGTGATAACTGAGAATGGTTTGACTTAACAGCTACAAAGATGGCCTGGATTGCATTGACACAAGCAGTCTCACTGTGATGGATTTCGACTGCAGTTGCTTGAATGGTTTAGACTGAAAATTGCCACAAAGAGGTTTGTCTCAATCAGTGAACAGTTGATAACCTCCAAAACGTGAACTTTATGTGAGCTAAAACACATTTCCTGTTTTACAATTACACTTTTAACCCCAGAGCAAACAGTTATAGAAGGGATTTATGTACAGCCATGCTTTCTTTGATCAAATGGTGATAGTTTTCTTTTGAGTCTGAAATGTTTTCCTAATATTAAGTTTAAGGTGTTTTTCTTGCCACCGCTGAACCACACAGGCTCAATAATAATAAACATTTTTTACATTTATTTATATTAAGAATAAAATTTTTTGTAAAGCTGTTTTGTGACAATATACATTGTTTAAGGTGCTATACAAAAAATGAAATTGAATTGAATGTACTGTAGTTAGCACAGCTACAGCATGTACATCAATCTTACATCACACTGTATCTCATGGCACTGGACAGATACCTGATACCGGTGTCAGTCTGTGTATTTTATATATCTTTAATCACGTCAATTATTTTTTAAAGCAAGCTTAGCAGTTGGACTACGTCTAGATATAATTTGGTCCAAAGCAGCAAGACCAAGATGTATTTAAGCCTCTAGTGAAAGCAAACCTAATTTTTATTTTCTTTGTTTTACTTCTTTTACTTTAGTTCCTTTTTTAATGTATTTATTTAATAAGGTTAAAATATGTATAAGGTGTTTTTATTTACGATCCTATGTGTGAATATATATACACATGCAAGAGGTTTATTCTGACGACAAGTAAGTACAAAGGCACAGGGGGCAAAAAACAAGCAAATGGCTAAAGGTGTATTGTGTGAACAAGATGAGAATCATTATAATTAAAAAGCCAGTGACACGGGACAAACCTAACGGAACAGGTGTGAGATTGCGGGGCCCGGAAGGTGAGCGTGGTATAAACTGCACTGTGTTTATCTTCATTTGCATGCATCTTACTTGTTATTTGATTCAGAGACGTATGTGATGCGTAGAAAGAGATTTAGTGTCAATATTAACATCACAATGAGTCCGGCCAGCGTGTGCAGACTTTTAATCACGCTATTCATGTTCTTAACAAGTTTTTTTTTTTATTGTTATTTCCCTTTCATTTAAACATCTCAAGGTGTTTTGACTGAATGGGGAATGAGAGGAGTAGCTGTGAGTTCAGTAAAGTTACTCAACATTTTATATTTAACACTGAAGCTCTATGCAACAGAAAACCTCCCGGTTTTATCAATTTCATTTGAAATTATCATTTTGTGAATCTATATTAATGCATGTATTCTTATGCATTATCATTTCCATAGTAACAGCTCATGCACAAAAAATAATGGATGGATTACTATTACAGTATGACAGGTCCAAAAGCCAAATATGTTGTCTAACAAAGATTAACAAAGATCTTATTGATGGGATAAAATGTTTTTTTAGAAAATATCCATAAAACCTTTGGAAGGAGTCTCCAGTTTTAGCACTTAGATGCTTTTAAGGTTTGTAAAAGACATAAGCGAGCTGCGTGAGCATGTTGGCAGCGGAAATACCTTGGACCAACAGTGTGTAAAGCTGCTGTATGTTAGGGCGTTATTCACTGAAGACGCACAACTTAAATAATCTGACTTTAGTGAATGGCACCCCACTTCCGGATCGGTGTGCTATTACTGCAAATACACGTGTCAATAGATGCGTATCACTATGCTATTTGCTTTGAAACTCTCGAGATCCAGTTGGAATCCTGGTATACCAGTGGAATATTGATTCGGGCCACACAACAACCAGACACTGTAGTACAACAACCAGACACTGTAGTACAACAACCAGACTCCGTAGTTCCCTTTCAAAGGCTACACTTGATGCTGTGTGAAAACGCTATGGGAACATCTTTTCGTGTTGCCGGTTGTGAAGCATGTGTGTATCAAACACGCCAAATTTTGGCT
>JAQMYI010000005.1:705064-719226 GCA_030014275.1 Clariallabes melas | reverse complement strand
TATCCGATTAATCGATTAATCGAAAAAATTATCGCCCAACTAATCGATTATCAAAATAATCGTTAGTTGCAGCCCTAATTTCACGCTACTTCACTTAATATCTTATGGAGCGTTTAGATATCAATCTTCATTAGTTAATAAGATAATACACTTCATGTAACACTTCTTATTAGTGATGGGAGTCGGTAACCATTCCATAATCAATCATCGGTGCGAGTAAACCAATCAATAATCGATTATTGATTAACGGGGTTAACTGCACAGTACAATGTAAGTAATCAGGGCCAAATTCTACAACCTTCCTTCCATGCCCAGGCGGTCAGGTTTCCCAGAAACACCAAAAAATATAAAATAAAAAAACATGATCATAGCATAATGAAAGACAAACCAGTAGCCTGGATTCAAGAAATTTTTGTCTTGGAATGTGCAGTTGAGGACATTTTTTTTCTGTCCATATAGTGTTTCGAAGGCAGACTGAAATAACTCATAAATAAAATGATAAGTAGTTGTGTTACTATACAGCGGCAGTTCACATGTCTGTCAGCGCTGGATTGTAGACATGCTAATCAGCCACTGCTTTCACACTCCATTCAACACCGTGACAAACCAAGTCTGTTTTTCCAACAGCTGATTGCAGCTGAAACATAAGCAAGGCTGTTTGACTAGAGGAGCTCCAGCCCCGGGACAAAGAATTGCTTCAACACTCCAAATATAGAACATCTGTTATCCTAACCCGAGTTCACATCGTCCCAATTCTGGAGAACTATTACCAGACCTCAAACCACAAAATATCTGCTTTTCTTTTTCTTTTCTTTTTTTTTTTTTTTAACAAGGCTTCTTCATGAGTCACGGTGGAGTCACAGTTTTATGGAGAGCGTATTTTTCAAAAGCTTTGATCTACAGGTCTTCCTCGCTGGAGATGCTTCGGCCTGACTCATCTGGCAAGCAGCACGTTTTAAATGAAATCACACACTGCACTACAGCAACATGACTTTAAAGCTTCTAAAAAAAAGCACATTAAAGCCTTTTGGAGAAGAAAAGGTTGAAGCCGGATAAATTAGCCATGTGACATACTGTGTACGGTGTGTGGAACACATGATGATAAAGCAGTTTGCCTTCCTCGTGGCCTTTTGTGGTGTTCTAGCATGGGCACGGGGGATCGTAATTGTGCATGTCATCACTCGGTCATATTTCAAACATGGTTACACTCACATCACGGGCACAAACAACATTCCCGAAAGTGTAATGAAGTGAACATGGCAACACCCGGGACCCCACAGTTACTCACGGTATAACAGGATGCCGCTCTCTACTGTACTGTACATCTCTAACTGTGTGTCTGTACTCGGATATACAGCGCCGGCCAAAAGTATTGAGACAAACCTGAAATTCAATGTTTTAAAATAATGACAATCAAGACAATAAATATAATTTGTTATTTTATGCAATGAAATTGCTCTGCAACAATATTTAGTAAGAAGTCCTTTATTCTTCAGAACCATCCGGATCCAGCTGGGTATAGAGTCAGAAAGACGTCTGCAGAACTAATTAGTGACATCACCTGACTGGTGCACAGGGAGAACTGTAACTCCAACATGGCACATGCTGTCTTAATACTTTTGGCCACCGATGAATGGGTGAATTGGCAACCCCAAAAATGGGTGTGGCCAAATCTTTAAGGCAGCTTGTTGACCGATCACTAACTACAGTCAGGGGGAATAAACAAATGCTGTAAATACATCATGGTTAACACTTTAATTATGTTCACATCAATGGATTATTTTGTTCACTGCTAATGTTTGTACTGTAAACATGTTTTTTATTTTTATTAATAAATTTCTTTTAATTGAAAGAGTTATCCTCCATGCTGCTTCCATGTCACAGAAGGGGTGGGGCGGAGTCATGTGACTACCCACATGGTGATATATATTTTTAAGAGGACAGCGCATGAACACACACACACAATAAAGAAAGTATTAACAGAATGTTTTTTAAAAAGAAAAGAAATATTACATCGATCAGCGGTCCTGAATGTCGGTTTTGATCATGTCCTGATTAAGCCCCGCCCACAAGCTTCATATCTAAAAACTCACTTACATAGAAAAATACAAACGCCCTGCGTACTCGACTGTTTTACTGCATCCCCTGGGGTCCCGCTCCTGATGCACAGCTCCAGTTTCATCCAGACACACAAAACACACATTCATAACTACAGCTGCAGCGGTTCATCCCAAATACCGTTTCTCACTTACAGGTTCTCATGGATGCACGTGTGAGCAAACTACATTAAAATCCACAGAGACGGATTCTAATGACTCTTTTATTATAACTTATAATACTTTCATTTAAAAATTGACTCTTTAAAATAAAGTGTGAAACAGTTCTGCTACTATGGGAGGTGCTTTTATGAACATGTAATTGCTTTTTGTATTTATCATAAATATATTTACATATGATATTGTTTCCCTCAAAATATACCTGGTTAATGTTTAATATATCAAATTATCGCAAAACGACAGAGTCCCTGTAGGCTTGTGATGGCAAGTGCGCATTATTAAAAAAGACGTTATTAAAGGCATTTACTACTAATCAGTAAGAAAAACAGTTTATCATTTATTATAGCAGTTGAATGTATAATTGTATCGTTATAATTATTTCTCTTTTGACTTGTCTGTAAGGTCAGGTTCCTGTTCTGCTTTTCTTCATAGCTGAAAAGACTGGACAATCATTTATTTGGTTTCTTCTTTGGTCAAACTAATAAATCACTGTATAAGGTACTGTACTGTATGTTTAAAATAGCTTTCAGATGTCATTTAAAAGTAGTTTTAAAATCAGTGAAGGATTATAAAAGGTTCTGCATGAGGCCCTGGATCCTGATGGAATTTATTGGAGTTATTCTTGCACAATCCCATACATCCTGAGAAAAGCATGTACCATGTAAATACAAATAATGTAATAAATTACATAATAATCAGTTTTATATTTTACATCACTTAGCCTACACTTGATTTGTGTTTATTTTTCTACTCTTGATTCAATCTGCTACCACTGAGAGTAAAAAAAATGTTATTGATGAATTCATCTGCCTCGAGATATGTAACAACATGAGCTCCATTGCCAAAATGTCAAAGCATCCGTTCATGGACCCCCGCCGCTCTCAGAAACGCAGCGGTGAGAACGAGCACGGTGCCTATCGACTCATCCGCAGAGCGCACGGAGAGCGCATGAAAATGCAAAACTCTTCCATCACGCCGCTCCTACATTTTATGCCTCTGAAGGTATTCATAGCTTATGCAGGATTTATGCATTTCATTCTGTTTACTTTGTTACTCATCATTCTACACATTTGTTTACAAGGCGAAGAGGCCATATTGTTGGAATTGCCTACTCATAGGCCTGGCAGATCCTATCTCAGTCTTCACAACATGACATTCAAATTCAAAGAAGAAAAATGAATTATAGATGCTTTTTTTTCCCCCCTCTCACTATACATATCATTAGCTTCCTCTCTCAGCTGCCAATAAGCACAATGCTGGCTCGGAGAATGGGAACAGGCTCATAGTAAAACAGGACGTGTCCTCCTTCCCGGACCTAATTTAGGATTCAATTACAATACTCTTTAAAAGCGCCGACTTCTCAATTAATTATTTTAAGATTAGCCTGACAGTAATGGCCCTCCCACCATCTCAGGTTGGAGCGACACTGTGTGCCCTGACGGCTTTGCGTGCTCTCAAGGAAAGACAAATAAATCAGCTCTCCTCTTCTACCTCCTGCATTTAGTCTTTTTTTTTTTTTTTTTTCCAAACACTGTTGTTTTTTACCACTTTTTGCCAGGCGTATTCTTTCCTTGGTGCGCGATTGATATTCATGCGCCACGGCGGGCTGCGTTTTTATGAGCCACCGGGGCCGGCACACTCGCTGACTGATGGCTCTGCCGCCACCGCTGCTGGGTGTGAGTGAAAAAAAACCCAGACGTCGGGCGCTTTGATTGGAGCCAAGCGGAGCATTTCTCTTCACTGCGTCTAGCATTCCGCCTCCCTCCGCCACACACTCACGACCGACCCGCATGCTGTCTCCCAACGCTAGGAAATGAATGGCTCTCCCCTCTGGCGGCAGCCAGCCCCCCATTCTGTTTATTTAAATATTTGATATGTAAGCAGTCATAAAATAAGTGTCATAACACGCAGAGAATGACGCGCGCGCAGAAAGGCCGTTATTCCTAATGGGTCCTGATGCATGCGGGACCCAGGAGTTTAGCCCGGTGGGGACACGTGACATGCTGAGAAAAGATGCCGGTGGGAATAAATGAGTGTGTGAGTGAGGAAGGTAGATGCAGAAATAATGCACAGCACTGCAAACACATCAACATGCCTACACCACACTCAGACCTAATAATGGAAATGTATGCATGCTGGAACGGTCTCGTGAGAAACGCATTAATATGTAAAAGCGGATATAACTCGTCTATGACAAGTCGCCACCGGCGTTGTCAAAGAAGCTAAACAAAACCTAACCTGATTCTCGTTCCAGAAAAACATGCAAATGCTCCATATTCTTTTTATTTATATATATATATATATATATATTTTATGGCTGCACATTTACCTTTGGATGAAATAGCCTAAAATAGACCTAAAGGAATTTCCAAAGGGAAATGTTTGCCATAAGTGATACAAACAATATAAACTGCAAATGCATGTATTTACACACATACCTCATTATTATTATTAAACATTAAAGACTACTTCAGCAAAAAAAAAAAAAAAAACAGAGACTTTTTCTTAATTAATTCTTTACCCTAATGTAGTCGACAAAACATTTTAGGTGAAGTTACATTCTGTAGGGTAACGCAGGTACCAGGAAAAGGTACAAAACTTCACATCCTTACAAAATAACTGTCAACTGATATTAAACAGACAATAACGGAGCGTTCACTTTTATATACAAGTTTAGCCAGACAGAAATACTGTGACCTAAATGAGAATAAGAATATCTAAATTACTGCTCAATGTGATCATATAAGATACTGTAGATAGATAGATAGATAGATAGATAGATAGATAGATAGATTCTTTTTTTTTTAATCATGAAAAGAATTAGAGCTCAAGCTCTTATAAGTTGTCCTGTAACAATCAAACTTGCAGTAACAAATCACAAACTGCTATAAAATTCTTGATCCTGATTAGTCAGAAGAAATTGATTAGTTTCCTATAACAGCATCATCTTAAACAGCTAAGAGACAAATGATAGTTTTATATTAATGCTGTATGTTATGTGTTATACTGCAAAGGGATTTGTACAGTAGATGTGTCACACACTCTATGACTAATAAAGTTATTTTCACAAGTGTTGTTATTAACCAAAGTACAATCAGTAGCTAGGTTTACATTCGGACAACATATTTCTTCAATCTGATTGAAATCCTTATGATTAAAGATTCCAACAAGATGATAAGATGCGTGTTTACGTGTTTGCTCAAAGTATTTAATCAGAATAGAACTGATAGTAGAACAAAATATACACATTTTAAAAAATATATAAGAAATATAAAACCTACTTGTCTTGTACCGGATTGGTTCATACTCTTCCGAGGTGGTTACATGATGCGTTTTTAATTGGAATAATCTGGCTATTATTCTGATTATTATTTGAATATTAGGGTCTGTGTAAATGCACCTATTGACTTGTTGATGTTTTGTAATAAATCAATAGTTTTTTTTCTTTTTTTGGGGAAGTCTTCTTTAGTTATTTTCATATTAACAAGAATACACTTTTTGTCTTATTATATTCAAGAAAGTGAAAGAGAAAGGAAAAAATAGAAGCTGTTGTGATAAGGACTGTTTATAGCTTCTATAACATCATTGCCATTCTGTATCATAACAGAAATGGACAGAAAGTATAACGTGTTGTTCGATTCTCTGTGGCATAAAAGAAATAATAAACTTACTGTACCACGTTGCATCACATCACCTCTGATTATTACTACTTTGTACCCAAGTATTCTTATATTCTTTATTATATACAAGCATACATGTGTTATAATTGTTCAGACATTAGGCCACAGGACTCTGATACTCTGAACATGTCCATTCAGAAATGCTCTTTCTTTGGCCTAGTGAACATGTGTATAACCTGAGGGGGGGGAAGAGACACTTCCTTTAAGCCAATATATCTGCTGTTTTGTTGCCTAATAAGCTCTCACATGTTCAGACAGCAAAAGGTCAAATAGCCTTCAAAACTCACCCCATGACCTGCAAATCCATTCCACCCTGTAGATCACCAGCGGTTTTTTGGACCTGGGATCTGCTTACACAAGACACACGTGGGTTTTAAATCTTCTTGCTCCTACAGGTCTTAATTACCACTAATTGGACCAAATTACTTTCTTTTCTGCTGCAATGAAATAATGAAACAATTCATCATTAAAGCTTAACGACTTGAATGATGGTTTGTTGCAGATAGGCTGAGGGAAGGTCAACGAAAAGGACACGGCCGGCAAGGACAGTGAGGGGCTGACATTTAGCAGGCGCGAAACGTAAAAGGAAAAAAAAAAAACTGCTGAGGGGCTAAAATGGGTTAATTGGAGTTCTCGGCTTTTCTCTCGATCGAGATCCAGCACCGCCCATGAATTATGTCCATTCGGCTTGAGTAACACGGTGGCATAACCAAACGCACAGGTCTTAATGCATTAATTACAGCGCCAAAATATAGAAGACTAAATGGACGGAGAGCTGACTGCGCGAAATGCCGGCCTAAAAGCAAGCACAGTAGTAGGACAAGAGGAAAGAGAAAGGAAAGAGATAGAGAAATATATCATCCTCAGACAGGAGAGGACTATAACGCATTGTGCTTGGCATGAAAAGCTTTTCTCCATGAGTCGTCTTAATTTAGCTAAAAGCTCACAAGTGTAAGAGTGCCGTCTCTCTGACACATCAATTTCAGACCGAAATAGAGACACAGCAGCAGTTTGAAAAAGAGGCACAATTTTCGACTGGGAAACAAAGAGTTCAGCTGCTCGAACGATTGATTATGGTAATGTGATCTACAAAACCGTAAACAGAGGAGCCACTGACATACAGTTGACATTATAGTAACCTTTGCGTTCTTATCCTATAATGCAAGTGGATGTTCATCAAAAGACCGTCTCATAGGTGAATATAAAGGGACGTTTATTCTTCTATTTACACTAAGATTTACTAAATGATCTATAATCAATAAAAAGACTGATTCCATTGTGCAGTTTTCGGTGGCTTGTTTCTTTTCTTCCTTTTTTATTTATTTATTTAATTGTATTTTTTTGCATAACGCTGATAACTTATCTGCATCTTGAGACAGTTATGGATTAGCATCCCAATTGATTAGCTGTAGCTGCCAGAAGCGCGGGGGGGGGGAGGTCTGGATAATACGCTAATACGGTCTGGAAGCTAACAACTTGGCACTTGTGAGAAACTGTAACTCTGCAGCCACTAATTAGGTCATGATATGAGCTGAACAGAGAGGCGACATGTACAGTAGAAGGAAGGTGCAACTCCGACTGTGTGACATTTGCATCAGAAATGCAAACACTTTCAAAATAAAAGGTGCTAAAAGGAGTGCTAATCTCAAGGGTACGTGTCTTTTGTCCGTATAGCATATCAACATATGATACACTGTAGATATGATGCTTGCAAATTCTTGCTAGTTAATAAATGTTAGGCAGGTAACCAGCTAGGTATCAAATGCTGATGTAATACTCATAGCAGGTATCTGTCTGGCACTGTGCTTATTTATAAATACACATGATCAGGTCGTAATACTGTGTATAATGTAAGCACATGGTACACCGTCACGCTAATGAACACATGGCACAAAATGCTAACTATTAGGATTTTCACAAATAAAGATGACAATCAAAGCAGAGAGCAAACTGCGTTTAAAAAACTACAAGTGACCTTATGGAGTGTAAGTGCACTATAACATGGCCAAGCTGAGCACTGAGTACGACCACGGGCATCAAAAATAAGTGTAAGGTGAACACACAAAGGTATTTGTGAGCGTGCTTCAACAAAACAGACATGCAGATAAACTGGTGTGTGTGTGTGAAAGAGCACATGCACTCCTTCTTTACACTCGGTGCTACACTTACAAGGAAAGGTGCAAAATATGAAGCATTCGCTTCTTTTGAAGGCCACAGTCACTGATACTGTTCTGCATGCTCAGGTCGGTCACCTTCACTCTCTCTCTCTCTGTGTTAAAGAACTATTTAAATGGCAACAAATCTTCTAAAAAAATAAATAAATAAAGGAAAATAAAACAACCCAATGAAAGGTTATTCATATTAGTATCAATTTCAGTAGCTATGTTTACTTGGACAATATTTCTCCAATCCCATCGAAATCATTCCACTTAGAGATTCAAACTTAACTGTTTACGCGGACGATGCTGCTCAAAGCATTTAATCAGACAGAAACTTTTTGTGACGTGGGCAAAGTTTTCCTGCTCGTTTTTCTGCAGCACTTCATTCTTGGGAATAATAAAAGAAAACAGAAAGAAGAAAAAGAAGAGGGAGAAAAAGAAGTATTTTGCTCCAGCTCTGAGGTTAGGTTGGGTTTTTCTGATAAATCCTGCCTTCTGCATTCTGATTGGTTCCACTGGAGACAAGGAGTCGGTCTGGTCTATGATTGGTTAGATGCTTCACTAAGTGTGAAATCTGAGCCAATCAGTGTCTCTCACTGGGTTTATCAATCAGGAATGCTACAATGCTAAAGCTCCTTCCAAGAAACTAGTCCTGTCACCTACTGTTACCCCCATATGGGGCAAACATGTGCAGAAAGATTATATTTATTTCAACAACAGAGGAACGATCAAATCAAGTGTTTAGATGGTTAATATATTTTACGCTCTGAACCGATCATCAAAGGTTTAAAACACTCCTTTCATTCGGACTGAAAATGTATTGCGATCGGGTCAGACTGTTCAGCGTACACACGGAGCATTAATGTTCTGATTCGGTGATTATTATTGGAATATCATTGGCCATGTACACATATCTGTTGTGAAAGAAAAAACATGTTGTTATGTTGTTGTTATGTGTTTTTCTGCATCCCTCCACACAGCTTACTACATTTCCCCCTAAATGTAAAACACATTCTATTGGCATTAAAGACTGTGTTCTATCTGTAAAATACACCAGGGTTCAGTACTGCTGAAAATGACAGGTTTATTGACACAGGTGGCTGACAGCTCTGCTCATTCTCACACACATCACCTGAAATCAACACCTTCATCCATGACCAGTCACACTAATCAATGCCTGTCATTCTAAAATTGCCCAATTTCAAGCACAAGCTCTGTGTCACTATTCTTGGCTGGAAGATACAAAAAAAACAACAACAACGAAGATTCAGGAGAGATTTGGAAGAAACGTTTCAGACATGAAATATTACAGTATATAACCAGAAATAAGGAAGCGTGAGGCACACTATCTATAACATGATGCTACAAAAGCAGCAGATGTTCAAACACAAAACCCTCTGGGCTTCAGAATACTGCGCTCTCCTTGGCCGCCCGCTGTGCACCGTCCTCCCTCTGGACCGAGGACGAGCTTTTCCTGGATCTGCCTCTCCTCTCCTGTCCTCTCTCCATTTGGAGGACGTAAGGGCTTTAGCAACGCTCTCGGGAAAAGTGGGAAAAGTGGAAAGGATGAAAAGAATTTTTCCTTTTTCCTTCGGGGAGGTAGCGCTCATTCAACAGCAGCACGTGGCTAATTTCCATGTGTGAAGGTCACGGAGTGACGGAGAGGTGAAGCCACAGGGCTGGCTCGCTGCCAGACATATAAGTGACTGACAGAAAGCAAAATCAAAGCAGAGAGACAGAGGGAACGGGGGAACGAGAGCAGAGCCTCACAGTGAGCCTCGTCTTTTTTTTTGGAGCAAATTACTCCAGTTGTGGGTAACGGTTTGCCACTTTTCTGAGACACCACGTGCCATCAAGGTTTATGTATTTATGTTTTTAATTTAGCAAAAATTAGGTGTACACACATTTATTTTGACAGTACTCATGTACTGAATGTCATGCTTCTACAGCGGCTTCCCATTTGTCCCACGTTAAAACAGAGAACATTCAGTATTTCAAAACAGGTTCGTAAAATATAAAAATAACATTCTGCAATTTTCTCCCCCCAATGTAGACAAAACGCTTTTGCAAATGTCAGCGTTAATGTTCTTACAGCTAAAAATGTTTTAGCAACCCTGTAGGAATGTTCTGTAAAAATGCTTCTCCGAAAATCTTCTACAAGACTTTCATTTTTTTTGAACTGGAATGATCAAAAAAGACTTTCTTTTCTCTCTGCTAACTTAAACTTATCAGTTGTGGATGTTAATAAGATGAAAAGGGAAAAAAAAACACATTAAAAAAAGTAAGTTTTGTTCTGTTTTAATATAACTTTTTATTTAGAAGCAGAAAGTAAAAGAAAGTGAGACTGAAGATCTCGAGCTGATGTTCGTAAATCATCTGTATGAGCTCAGTCTCATGTGCTAGTCGATGTGCTAGCTACAGCGCTCAGTATGAATTAGCTATGATGAGCTAAACAGGCTACTGTTACAAGGCTTATGGTGTGGTGCTAATATATCCTAGCTGGCTAATAAAGTGTAATTGTTAGAAAATTACATTTGTATGTTTGTAATGCAAGAACTTTGTAATATATCTGAATCCTCCTAAAAGCCCCTAATTTGTGACACACACACGTCATGAAAAACATCAAATCAATAGAAATATTCAATATTACAGTAGATGTGTATTAACAGAGCATTTTTCTAGCATGGCAAAATCACTCCCTGAGATAAACTGAGGATGAAACTTTCACCTGAACAAGACTCACAAGGGAACACATCCTATTTTGCATGACACCGTATCGTGTGATTATAAATCCTACAGCAAAGTACAAATCTACAGCATCCACGTCATGTTACAAACTGAAAGAGGGGTGAGCTGGTGTTTTGGTGCAGGTTCAGGTCTTTACATTATCCATCTGAGTAAGTCACATGATTCATCAGGATAATTAAACAGGACAGACAAATAGACAAACAACACAAATCCATCAACAGGAAGAACCGTCAGAAACGGCATTTTGCGATCGAGATGCTAAAACAGAAATCATGGCTACAACCCAGCAGGCAAGGTGAGGCGAGAAATGTCTGCCAGTATGAATGAAGGATAAGGCTCCTGGAAGGCAGGGACTGGCACTGAGCCAAACGCACACGAGCAATTTACTGCAATTTATTGTAAACACCTTTTATTGCACTCATTCCAATGAAACATGGGAGACTGTGTGATATTCTCCAACGCGTAGGAATTCAGCACTTTGGTTATGTGATGTGAAGTAAATGATAATACTTTATGGTGCATGAGGTCTTCCAGAGAGACTGCCCTCCAGAGTTCAAATACGAGCCTTTTTTTCCATTACTCTCCACCATCAGCTCCCCAGAAGCAGCACTCAGCAGCCCCTCTTCACACCCCTGTGGAGAGCAATAACCGGAGAGACACAGCACTGGCAGTGCAGGCCGGAGTGCTGCTCAACCACACACAGTCACAGACACATACTCACACACACATACACGGCTTTTTCTAAAAATTTATTTTTTATTTTTTTATATATATAATCAGAGCATCCCAAAGCCGGTTTTTCAGCAGGGCTGAGCTCTCTGGTCCAAAATACTGTTACAACATTCAAGCAACAAATAAATCACAGCTGGATTAATTTTGAACAAAAGGCAGGCAATGTCTGGGTGCCACACACACACACACACACACACATAAAATGTTCAAGTTAAACCTGTGATGAACCTGTGACTTGTGATGAAATTTCTCGTGAATAAAGGCATAAAAAGACGGAAGACTTCAAGGACAGTACGGTGTCTCATCACTTAGCTGCAGTAAAACATTTGAACGGTGCGAACATTTTAAAGAAGGGCGTACGTCTGTGAATGACGATCCCGGTCGAGGTGTCTCAGAGCTCACTGCAGTCATCCCGGGAACATTCAACATTCTGATCCTTGAAAACTTTTGTTCAACTTGTGCAAAAGAGAACTATGAGAACTGCGCATACAATTATTCAGCAACACCATTTGCACATTACAGCTCGCAGTCCTGACCTCGTTACAAACCATTTCCACATGTTTGCAACATTTAAAGGAGTTCCTGGGAGGCCAGCGTTTGAGACGTGAATTAGACAGGAAGTCCGATTATTGCTCCGATGTACTGAGAGAACGTTCTACCCTGATGGTATCCAAGCACTAGTGAAACACTGGGATGAGTGCAAGAAAAGAAAAATAGTACGATGTATATTATATTGATATAATATTAATAATATTATCTTATTGTTATCAATATATCAATATATATCATATAGTAATTCATGTAGTATTAAAATATTTATAGAGGTTTTCTTTTCCTAAAGTGTGTATACATTTCTTTGACTTGACTCTCTCTCTCTCTCTCCTTTTACATATATATAAAATTATATATATTATATATATATTATATTATATATGTTTCATATATATATTATAGTTATGTTAGTTAAGTGCAGATTAATTTCCTGATGTAAAAGTTGACTGTAAGATTAATGCTCTCATTCTAATGTTGTTGTTTCTATAGAACAGTTAATTATGGGTGAGTGATATGTTAAAACTTGATACAGAATATAAAATATAAATAATAGGATTTTTAAGGCAAATTTCAAAATGCTGTTACCTGAGATGGAAAGTAATATACAAAATATTATACAATGAACAGTAATATAATTTATCATATTCATATCATCAAATTGCCCAGGATTAAGCTAAAATTAATAATAAGTGGAATTAAATATATGCTGTCATATAACAACAACAAAAAACCTTACAGTCCTTTATATGGTGAATTTTGTATAAGACGACATGCTGCATAACACAAATAAGAGCAAGAACTAATGTTTCAAAATGTAAATATAAGATAATAAAATACAGGAATGATTGTCTACATTTATAATGCACCGTGTCCTTCACTGATTCATAAAAGTGCCTATAAAATACAGTGATTTATTTGCATGCTAATGCAAAGCCAAGATAAAAACAAACAATTAATAATTTAAAAAAAGAAATCCTCTGAACATACTGTCATCCCTTATTAAATGAAAAGAAGAGATTTTTTTTGGCAAACAGCAGTGATATAAGACGAGTAAAACATTAGGAGACATGCTGTTAAAAGAAAATAATCAATTTCAGGGTGGCAACAGAAAAGCCTATAACAGCATGTCCTGTCATGTTTTATCTCTCACTGATTATATCCACTTTTGACAGTGGGAGATGTATTTGTTCTGATATTGTAACAAACAGCACTGAGAATTAAGTGTCTGGATGGTCTACAGAAATAAGCAGTACCTCTGTAGCAGCTCTAAGCCTCTATAATTGAAATTGGCAACCAAAAATCGAATTTCTGCAGAGGTTCCAGTTTTACTCAGCGTTCACAAATGCTACTTTGACAGAGCTCTTAGTAGGAAAAAATGAGCAACAAGTTTACAGAATTTCACTGATTCCAATCACTGTCTCCAGAAACATATGGAGTTCATATGGCTTATTACATGCCTGGTTAGGCCCACTGGATGCACCCGATTTTTTCTTTTTTTAAACAACTTTGGCAAACAACTATTAATTGGAAATTAACCATCTTCATTTTCAACTCCAGTGCAAATGCTATTTCCTTTCTGTAAATATACACCATGCAGATCATTGAAAAAACAACAACTATGATCCTGTAATGCAAGAAACTGTTAATGTGAGCCTTAATTCTGCTGAGAAGATCTTTGGGTCCCAATGTTTCTGCTTAACTAAAAATAAATCTTCTGTTATTTTATTTAATTTTTAGAGCAAATTAAAATTAGCTGGCATTTTAACAAAAAAAAAAAGGAAAAAAAAGGCAGTCCTGGGATAACCCATATGCCAATTAAGCTCTGGCATTTGGCGTTTCATCCTGGAAGATGAAAACACTGCCGGCCCTTATCACGAGCAACGGAGCAAATTAAAATTTCACTCAGACCGCCTAATCAGCTAAACTGCTAGAGCTAGCCATGTAAACACACACACACACACACACACACACACACACACACACACACACACACACACACACACACACACACACAC
>JAQMYI010000005.1:665258-682025 GCA_030014275.1 Clariallabes melas | reverse complement strand
GCTCATCAGAGACATTTCATTCATCATTCATTCATCACATTATTATCTAGACACATTTTTCTCACACATACACACTTTCATTTTTGTGAAGCTGCTTTGAGACAATGACTATTGTTAAAACTCTATATAAATAAAATTGAATTGAATTGAATTGATTCTTGGCAAAATGCTAAGGTGTGAGGAAGAAAACATGACAGGGCATGCGGTTATAGGAAAATGATCAAGAATCGGATGTAATCCAGCTTACATTATTTCATATGTGGACTTTCTTTTCTACAATGTGGAAAATTATTTTAAAAAGTAAATAAATGATACATTAAGTGTTTTGTCTAAACTTATGACTGGTATTATATTTTTATATAATTTCAATATACTTTTATATTTTAGCATTTTCAATCCTTTAAATATTAGGAGTCTGATAATTATTCTGTCATTTATACTGTACTTTTATTATATGAAACAAAGTTATTTCAAAGTGCTTTCATTTTGAAACGGAACAAAGGAGTCATCTTATTTTTCTGTACTTATTCTAACAACAAAAAAAATCTGAGCGTGCTTCTCTTTGTATCAACTGATTCAGTACACAGGGTTAAGGTGTTCTAATATAAAAACCTTAAATTCTTTGAGATTTAATTGTCATTTAAAAGCTTTTGAAGCTTTTTAGTTTCCAATTGCCAATCTTTTATCACAAGACCAAATAATATTAAAAATATGCATAAAATATTCAGAAATTGAAATGATGTCTATATACAGTTGTCTACACATGTGATGTTTCCTGCATTTGCATTTGACTTTTATGTAATAATTATACAGGATTACCAGTTTATTAGTTTATTCACCGTGTAGATTTATTAGAGTGTATGTAGCTATAGACCTGTGAAAGTGATCTCTGGTCCAGGCATCAGACTGTGAAACAGCCGTGCACTCCAGTCCGAGGTGATGGACACTGAGCTGCTCAGTCAGTCTTTCAGTTCAAATATCTTTAAATTGTCCATCATTGAAAAACCTTTCTAACTAAATGAACAGGCTAAATGCCATGTCTGCCATTTTTTACAACAAAAGGCTTTTAGCATGATAAATGCTCTTTCTGTATTAATAAGCCCAGAAATAATGGGAGAGAAGAGTGCAGTTTCATGGATTTCTGCTGGGCTGTAATCCAGTGAATTAAATTCATAATCTTCTGGGGGAAAAATAGAGAGTTTTTAAAGTAATACCTTAATTATGTAGCTCTACAAATTTAGAGTTTCCATTGCACTGATTGGTTTAAACAGGAAGTAAAAGAGCAATATGGAAACAAAGGATGGCCAAATAATGAAATTATTCTTAGAAAAAAAAAATTAAATACAGCACAGAAGCTCGAACAAAATGAAGGAATATACTACAGTGCCGTGAAAAAGTATTTGCCCCCTTCCCGGAATAAATTTTTTTTGCATACTTTTCACACTTAAATGATTCCCATTATCAAACAAATTTTAATATTACACAAAGATAACTTGAGTAAATACAAAATAAAGTTTTTAAATTATGATTTTATTTATTAAGGGAAAAAAGCTGTCCAAACCTACATGGCCCTATGTCAAAAAGTAATTACCCCCTAAACCTAATAACTGGTTGTGCCACCCTTGGCAGGAACAACTGCAATCATGCGTTTGTGATAACTGGCACTGAGTCTTTCACATCGCTGTGGAGGTTATTACGAGGATGAACAGCCTGTTTAAGGATCTCAATCAGATTTAAGTCTAGGCCACTTTAAAACCTTAATTTAGTTTTTTTGAGCCATTCACAGGTGGACTTGCTGGTGTGTTTCGGATCGTTGTCCTGCTGCATAAGCTAAATTCGCTTGAACTTGAGGTCACAAACTGATGGCTGGACATTCTCCTTCCTGGTAGAGCGCAGAATTCATGGTTCCATCAATTATGGCCAGTCATCCAGGTCCTGTAACTGAAAAGCCTCACACTACCACCACCATGTGTGACTGCTTAACAAGTCTTGAGATAATCAAAATGTTTTTTTTTTTTTTTGGCAAATGTGAGACAAGCGTTTGTGTCCTTTTTGGTCAGCAGTGATTTTCCCCTTGGAGCTCTTGGAATTCTTTGTTGAAACATGAACACTAACCTTAACTTAAAAAGGCGAGTGAGATCTGCAGTTCTTTAGTTCTTTCTGCAATTACACTCGTCCGTCCACGTACACGGACAGTTTCTATGTGGTCTCGAGACCTTTGGTTATGCGGCACCTTTTTTATGGAACAGCCTTCCTGTCGAGGTCCGCAACAGTCCAAGGCTCCCAGTTTTTAAATCTCGTCTAAAAACCTGTTTGTTTAGACAGGCTTTTATGTAATGCAGTTTTCTGTCTGTTTTGTTTTTAAATCATTGTTCTTATACTTTTACTGTAAGGTGTCCTTGAGTGCCATGAAAGGCGCCATTAAATAAAATGTATTATTATTATTATTTTTTTTTTTTAGATGTTGTTCTGGGTTGTCCAGACTGATACATGTCAATTACTGTGTTTCTCATCTGTTCATGAATTTCTTTAGATTATGTTGCTTTATTTAATCTTTTAATGAGCTTTACATTTTCAGGTTCTATTTAAGTGATTTCTTGATTCAGTGGGTCTGGCGGTAGGGTGTTGCAAGTGAAATTTAACTCAGCTTTCCAAAAAGATGTGGCTAATCAATATTCATTAAAGATTTAGGAAGGGGCAATTACTTTTTCACATAGGGCCAGATAGTAAAATTGGCCATATAGTAAATCCCTTAATAAATGAACTCATCATTTAAAAAATGGCATTTTGTATTTATTCTGGTTATCTTTGTGTAATAGTAAAATTAGTTTAAAAATCTGAATCATGTCAGTGTGACAAGTATGAGCTTGAATATTTTGATCAAAAAACAAAAGGTCTGTTATTTGCTATTTAGTTGTTCTGTTCATGGGGCGTATTGAGTTTTGGTAGCTAAGACAGAAAATACTATTTGAAACGATCCACCGTGTGTAAGTAAACTATGAAAACTACTTCCTGTGCCTCAGGGTTTATTTATGTTTGTTATTCTCAAGTTGAGGTTCGAATGAACAATTTCTCCCCATGTTTTGTGGGTTTTCTCCATGCATACAGGACAACAGAACAGAGGTAAGATCTGAACAACCAACCCTGAAGGTGTGAGACAACAGTGTTATCCACCATGCACATAACATTTCCTGTTGAAAAAAAAAAAGGCAAGTATAATTTCATTTTAGGTAAAAAAATTCTAAATAAGTCATTTTGACCCCAACAGAGCACGAAGGTTAAAATACGGGGGAAAAAAAGAAAGAAAATATTCGATGAAACACGTGAACGCGCCACGTATGAGCACAATGAGATCTGGGATCATTTTCAATTCCATTTAGTTCCCTGCAATTTAGCAAATGTGAGCGGCAGCATAATAATTACTCAGTTTCATAATTTAAACCACGGTACATCTCAGAATGTCTTTATTTATGCCATAAAATGTTGCACATCCTAAAACTAAAGTATATCATACACTTGTACACTTTCTGGTAAAAATATACTTCATTTTAAAAATCTTCATGGTTTAGCAGCCGTCATTCATTTCCACCATCCTTTGTGTTCATCGACTCACTTTTCAGATAATATACTGTGATTAACCGCATTAAAGTTCACTGTATAAAAAAGTATATATCCAGTATAAAGGTTCAAGCACAATATACGTCTGTAAGATACTAATTTTCTCTGTGGTGCCATTCTTTTAAGCCTGATGGCCAATTCCCTCGGGCAGCTTTAACAGAAACGGTCAATTACATAAGCATAGGCAATGTTATCGGAGTCGCACAGTAACTAACAGTTCCAGCTGCATTTGAATGACATTTCAATTGAAATGGTTCTATAGTGTAGCAGAGTCGATTAGTTCCGTAATCGCTAGCAGCTTAGCCGCTGATGTGGTATCTGAGAATGCTTGTGCTCGTGTTTGTATATCATGGCTGAGTGACCGAGGTTAGCGTTAGTGCTAACTTCATCCGTATCTGACCTTGCTCACTTGGCGACAGGGTCAAACGTTTCTCATTAGAGGTGAACATACGTTCCAGAGTATCAAAATCATACATCAGAAAGGTCACCAGCTGCATAATGAACTGTGAAATGTCAATTCTATTACTTCACATTTAAATATCGTAGATTCTTTTTTTTTTTTTTTTAGCCAGGGGGAACATAAGTGATATTTACTTCCTTCCTGCGAGGCCTGAAGCAAAGATTGCTCTTCATCTAGCTTAAATGTAGTCCATTTCAGGGCAGTAAAGTGATTATTAGAGTGATGAAATTACTTCCCCAGTCATGACCTTAACTTCATCAAGACCGCATTCTTTAAATCCTGTCATCCAAATGTAAACATTACGTTTATTATACTACTAAATTCAGCATAACCAGCATTTATACAGGAATAGCGTACGGGGGGAGGGGGGTGATCTGCGAAATGTTCTGCATAATAATTCTTATTTGTTCATGCAAAGTGAACTACATAGACTTCCTCCCAGAAGATATGTCTACACTAGCAGGGTTGGTGGGGAAAGCATGGAAGCCACAGCATTATATCAAAAGGGCATCCAAAGGAGAATGTTAATAATGATCCCTCTAAAACAATTTCCATTAATTTTCGACCGCATCACCAGGGAGTAATATCTACATGCCCGAGGCAGGTTTAAATTGCCCAGACAGCCTGTGAAAAGTACACTGCCTCCCTAGTGTCCACCAGCAGCAAAGCATGAGCAAGGCCTCTGGAGAACACACACTATCCAAGCCTATTACCACCAAGCAATGACACTGAGGAGGCGGAATGGAGGAGTCTCCAGCAGAAGATCCCTGCTGTTTGTCAATGAGAAATGGGAGCCAATTATAGGAGAAATATGAAGTGCTTTGTAAATGCTCTGGGACAAAGAGAAGAGTTGTCTATTATGAGCTTCAGAAAGTGTCCTACATTCAGAATATGCGCTTCTCGGATCATTAAAAAACATACACCACATTAAAGCACAAAGATACGTTTGTGACAAGCATTGGATTAAATCCATTGTTGAAATAAAAGGGAGAACGTGTTTTGAAAGCGTGTTTGTATAAGAAAATACCAGGACTAATTCAGAATTCAGCGCTCATCTGATCTGAAGTGCTGCTGGGAGCACTTCGTCCAATACAATGTCACAGCTACGACCGATATGATCTAGACATTTAATATTCTGAAGCTTTGCCAAAGAGCATCTCCCAAAGACAACGGGTCACCTACTTAATCTGAACAAACGCTGGTCTGAGCGATAGGGGTTTCGTCAAGAGGAGCAGGATGCGAGCCAGCAAATGTCATCAATCAGCAGGGGGATCTTCATAGACTGCAGCCTGGTGACACGTCATCCTGTGGCATGGTGGCACTCGTTCTTTAAAGGCAGATCATGCAGAATGGCCGGTCAGAGTGGGCACATCTCCTGGGCATCAGCGCACCTGCCGACCTGTCTGCAGTCACGACTTAACACGAGCTCTTTGATTGTTTGTCCTTGCATTTGGCTAAAAGTGCCAGCTTTGGTCAAGAGAACTGTGAAGCTGATGAACCTATCGAATTTGAATCATTTGTTTGCAGAAAACTCATAGCTAAACTTTTTGTCTGGTTTAACCTCGATACGCTTACTTTTCACATCTTGAGAACACGTCTTGTTGCTAGGCAACTGGATGTTGAGTATGAGCTTGCTAATGGCTGAAGCTGACAATTTACCAATCCACCTTGTTTAAAACAAACAAACAAAAAATGCAAAGGAAGAAAACTGAACCATCGAGAAAACTAAAATTCCTTTAGATTCATGAGATTTCTTGGTAAATTGCTAAAAAAGAAAAAAATGTGGCATGATCGACAAATGACAAAAAAATTACACATAGCATTGGCACCATCCAAGCTTTTTTGCTCTATGAATAAATGTCTAAATTGCATCACAAGTCAACTTTTAAAGCTTTGGTATATGAATATACATGGAATCTTCTTTAATACAAACAAACATACCCAGTATTATTGTACTATAGACAATATTCACATTCTCTTATAAGTAACAAGCCCCATCTTTGAATCTAGTTTCCAGGGTGATGAGAGCTGGTGGGGAAATGTCTCTGACTAGTGTGTGTACGTGTGTGTATATACGTATTTGGGGGGTGGAGGATGCGGGGGGGTTGTCAAGACATAGTCTGGCTCAGGCTGTCTTTAGAGAGAGGACACTCATGTCTTTATGGCTGTCCAGGGAGCAGACTGTCCATGTCAGGGGGGTAATGAAGCAGAACAAGGCCCAAGGACAACACAAAATGTGCACACTACAAACAAAGCGCCGTGCCTTTCCTCTGCCTCCATCACACCATCTCTCTTTTAGGCAGGAGTCCTTTCAGCCAAATTGCTCTATGTGTCTCCTGGCTTTGCCCACCATCTCTGTGACTCTGCCTTGAACGCTCACAAATAGCAGCACACATCCTGAATGCGTCATTCAGACAGCCTCTGTCATTTAGCGTAATGCGGGACAATAAGTCTCATGCCTCTCCCTCTCTGCGGGCCATGGAATGACATGTCCCGTGAATGGAGACGCACATTTGTAAGTAAGCATGCAAGGGCATGATTTCTCAGTCTGCCACAGCCGGAGCCAGGAAAGACAAAAGCGCAGCGGCTAGGTCTAAAAAGGACGCTTTAGCTGGGAATAAGAGTGAGCGGGAGCGGCTTAATGGGGCCGGGCCCCTGGCAGCAGGAGAGTCAGGGCAAGTCTGAGCGCCTGAGAGGATTACGCTGCAATGAATTTAGAGAATCGCCCCAGTGAGCCTCGTCTCCCTGGATGGGATTTGCTTCTGGATGTCAGCACGGAGGATGCATCCATAGAGAGGCGAATAGAGTGAATATGGGGAGGCATTCGAGCAATTACCAGACTCTGTCCTCTAAAAAAAAAAAAAAAAAAAGGTTGAAGAGCGAAAACAGAAAATAGCGGAGACCATGAAACCCCAAGATGGAGAGGGAGAGTGAGAGAGAGAGAGAGAGAGAGAGAGAGAGACTGTGTGCAAGGTTAGATTTCTCACCCGCAGAGCCCTGTCCTATTTACCTCAGTGTGGCTCTGCCTCACATCTGATTACATCCTGCCCCGAGAGACAATAAAATCCTTCTGTCAAAGGTTATTTAACAGGAATGTGACGCCAAATCGTTGCCTGTCCTTGTCACGCCTAACCTCGGCGACGCTACAGCAGGACGCATGTCTTCCGATCGCTTCAGAATTTATCAATCAAATGTCTTCGAGAAAGTCAATGCACACTTGAATGAATACTGACTGCTATCTATTCAAATGTTATGGAAAACAATTCAGCATAATTCACACGATAAACCTCTCGTAAATCATTATTCAAAATAGATTCAAATGATGGAGCGGTCTGAAAAAAATATTCCATGTCAGAACATACAGGGAAATGATGAACCCTCCTGAGAGACAGCCAATTAAACCAGTTATTAAATTCTTTTTAATTTCAATTGTCAGTTAAGGACACACTCAGGCACACAGGCAAGCAGCATATGGTAATTTAAAAAGGTTTTACATTTGCATGATGATACAACGTACATGGTCATTTACTTTTCATCAACAAATCCCAGAGAAAATGTGAAAACCGGGTGTTATGCACACATGACTGTGCACGGAGAGAGTCACCTCCATAGAAACAAATAGTCGCGTTGAGCTCATAAGTCAGGGAAGTGGCGTTGCTTTGGGCAGTAATGACAGGACTGTGGCAAGCCTGAATCCCCAGTCATGGCTGCCTGACATGATGAATGGCTACCGCTGCCAGGGAGTGTGGGACCTGGGCAGCTTCAACCAATCGATACGCACCACAGGAAACACCTCGCATTTTAAACAGGACCTGTCTTGTGTCTCCAGGCCCCAAATGTGTGAGAAAAGCCTGAGACGAGAAGCCTGTGCATGCGAGTGTGTGAGCACGGCCGAGCTAAGGGGCCTCATGTCAGCAGAATCAAGGTCGACGAGCCTCAACAAGTAGCCAAAGGGCTGAGCGAGACACATTTTGAATCCGCTCTTAAAGGATTAGAATCTTTTCTTCGACTAGTCAGGTTAGCACCGCAAGCTAAGTCGGAAGAACCTGTATAATGAGGCCCGTAATGAAGATATTGAATGCTTTGTGCTGCATGTGCACCAGGACCTTCATTACGAGTCAGCACGACCATTCGGCTATAATAAGAAGAGAAGGTTGTAGAGTCGAGGCTCGGTCAATACAGTTAAACTGATTTCCGTCATTGGGTTGTTGATTCGCAAAAATCACTCACTATAAATAAAACATGAATACGAAAGTCAAAGCAGTGCCATAATCCTGAATTTCCTGCTCTCAGAGTGAAAATGTTAATGTATCCAATTTGAGAAGCCAAAGTGAAATATAATTCGGGGTTTGGTGCGAAGTAATGAATTAATCTAAGGCATGAGGGAGAGCAAGAAATATCCCAAACAGCAAATCGGACAAGCTAATGGTCGGAAAAGGAATTACAATTCAATTGCACCGTCTGATCCATGCTTGTTAGTGCTGCAGAGGCCTTTCACTGAGCTGGACGGCTCCGAGATTTGATCTGATTCCAGCGAGAGGCTCGTTTTGCTGCTCATTTTATACATTTAAAACTTGGCTCACCAGTCGCTCTTCATGGAGGAGGACAGTAGAGGTGGATAATGGAGATGATTGAGAATAGTCATTCTCTTTTCTGGAAAAATAAAATAGAATCAAAATGAATATAAAATATAAAATGAAATGAAATTAATTTAAATACTTTTTTAATACCAGAACAGTTAATTCAATTGTCACAATAGACAGTAACATGCTTTCCATATTAAAAAGAATGGAGTGTATCAAATGAGTATCAGCTGAGACGGTGTTGCTCCATTTATAAACAAACCCCCTCAGGAGCTTATCTGCCAAAACAATCCCGGTTCTGACAGAAATGGAGCGTTTTCATTTTTGGTACCCCATTTATTTTAGGGAGCTGGGTCTTGGCAGAGAACCAGGCAACAAGCGAGTGTAAGGGAAGTGACGCTGATTGTGTTTCTTCTAATTAAACCCTGGCTGACCTTGGTGTTGGGAAACCATTAGTTTTCAGTTATAATCATCCCACCACAGCAATTACATCCTATTTGGTCCCGCTTGCATTTGCGAGATTGCCCTGAACAATCAGGACGTGTGCAGGAGAACAGCTTGGAACGGGAAAAAAAGGGGCGGGACTGCAGTGTGTAAAACCTGAACGATGATGTGTCAGTCATTCAGCCTAGCGCAGTAGGAGTAGAAAAGGACAAAGCTAGACGAGTCAATATTAGTGACACAGAGATTAGATAGTGATTAGATCATCAGTGGAACTACTCCACTGATGTGGAGACCTTACGGCATGAATGCTTCATAAAATATGTATGACTTTCTTTTTTTTTATAGATGACTTTTGCTTACTCATGTTTGTCTGTTTCTAATTAGAAAATGTTGCTTCTTATGTAAATGCATGTTGTTTTAGGAAAATCAACAATGGGGCAGGGTGATGCGATGCAACCCAGAGTGAAGGGCCATTATCACAAGTTCATTTAATTCGTATAACAGTGTTTTAATCTTCTTTTACAACAGTAATTTGGTTATGATAACAACTTTTGGTTACTAATGAACAACACATCATACATTATAACCATTTAAAGTTACAATTAACATTGTGGAACATCCTATTTCTATTGTTACTCTCTTGGCAGACTTTTATTATTTTATAGTTAATAATAATAATAATAATAATAATAATAATAAACCCATATCCTCTAACTTGAAGACTATCTACTACGATGGAAAGCTCCAACCTTTCACTGTTAAGTTTTGAAACTGGAGACTTATTCCCTAAAATAGAAATAAACATTTCCTTGCAGAAACCTCCACCACAATACTGATTATATATCTGATCTGAATATCTGATACTGTAATTGTGATTCATACATAATACTTTCTCACACCTATCATACACATTTCCATAATTTTCATTTGATTCTATAAAGCTGCTCTGCGACAACGACTATTGTTAAATATGCTATACAAATAAGATTATGAATTTAATTAAAGTATTATTTGTTAACAAATATGTTATTTAAAATTTACCTTTTATTAGGCATAGATTAAAGTAAGTCATGTACTTACATTAAGAATCCACGTGAATTAGCTGTTACTAGAAACATTTTAGAGTATTAAAACATATAGAATATGGATGTTCTAGAAGAATAAGGAGTCCTGATTATGTGTTGAACTTCCCATTTCAGATTTAGTCCCCCTATGCAGTTTTAGTACCTCCCACTCTTCTGGAAAGAATTCCCAGTGGATTTTAACGTGTGCCCCTGGAGATTTGTGTTCATTCAGCCATGAGTCTTAGCGAGGTCAGTCACTGTTGCTGGGCGAGGAGGTCTGGGGTTCTGTCAGCTCTCCAGTTCATCTCAAAGTTGTTCATTGAGGACAAGGTGGAGGAGACTCATGTTCTTCTACTCCGACCACGGTGAATCATGTTTTCATGGAGCTCGCTCGTGCACAGAAATAACGTTATGCTGGAACAGGTTTGATCCTCTTAGTTCCAGTGTAGGGAAGTTGTAATGCTTCGTCAAATATAAATGTCCTAAACAAATGTGTGTTTTCTACTTTGCAGCAACGATTTGAGGAAGAACCGCAAATATAGACAGTATGGGATGGCCTGGTGTCCACATACATTTGGACATATAAGTGTATAATAATACTAAACACAGAGATCATAGTCATGATACATAGCAGAGGTCAAGGAACGGGCAGGTGTGTGTATTTGTTAAACAGTCCAGTGATGGGACGGGTGAAGACAGGACTAAAACAGCAAAAGGAAAAAAAGAAAAAAAGAACATGACATCAAAAGAATACCGAAAAACCCAAAACAAAACATTGTTTGTTAAGGGAAAATTCCAGACACTGACAGCTGTGATATAAATTTTATATATCACTTTAACATTCACTACCTTCACTACAACGCCCAAAAAAGGTGAAAAAAAAGGAAAAGTTTTGTCTAAGCTGCTTCTAATTGAAAGAAGTGCTGAGTTAAAGATAAAACGGCAAACAAGCATTTTAGCGAACCCATCCAAAACTCCACACTCTGCCCTATGCTCTCAAAAATGCACATGATCCAAGCACAATATCTGCAGGCTGAGACCACCTGTGTGCCTCTGGGCTCTCTCCATTGTCTGATGTTTGCTCTGAGCTGTGGGCTTCAGGGAACTTTGCAGCCAAAAACAGCAGCACACCAGGGCTTGAGAACCATTAGAGATAATGACTGCATATTATGTAGGCGATAAAACTTGAAGCTCAGCAGTTCTGTGTAGGCTTTCCAAAACGCAGTAACAGGATTCTACCTCAGAGCCCCATCGGTAATCTGAGCTCTTTCTCCCCCTTCGCTCCCGTGCCAGTGAAGCTGCCACTATGGTTAATGAGAGGTGCTCCATCATTCCTAAGCAGGTGATAATGTGTGTCATTTAAGAGGCCTTGGAGTGCGCACACTCTGGGGTTTAGCGGTCCTCCACCCCAAAGGGCCTTGCAGATGGAGGATTTCTATTGTATAAGGCAAAAGGCAGAAGGGGATTTGAATTGCAGTATTATTGAGAGCGGGTATGATACGTGTCAGACAGCATTTATTTATTTATTTTGTTTAACATACCAAATATGTGAGGTGCTCATTTTTTCCCTTCCTGAAATCTGATGATGTTAGTCACCTTATTTAAGACATGATTAGATAATAAACTTTATGTCTTTGTTCTGTTTTTGTTTGGCACATTTGGCCACTCAAATGCTTCTTTCCAAATGACTGCACACGCAGTATAACACACATACAGGACACATGATCACCCAGACACCCACTATTGTCTAGTTTCACTATGATTGACAGGAAAGAAAGAATGTAATCCCGCCCACAAAGAGACAGCACGGCCAATTTTTCTCCTTTACCTCCTGGACGTACTGTAGATAGATGTGGCATTGGCGGCCTCCAATGCCGCTCCAGATGCAACAGATGCTTTTCTGTTGTGCCTTGTGGGAGCTGAGATGACAATGGTGAAGAAATACTCCATGGGCTGATATGAAGGAGAAACCTTGAGAGGAACCAAACTTAAAAGGAAACCCTTCTTCTCAAGGACAGTGAGATTATCATGCATTAGAGTATACAGCTGTAGAAGAGTAAGCCAAACAGTTCTGTCTTTATAATCACTGCAGTAGTCCTTGGGTACTGTGTGTGTCTACAATAAACCATTAGAGATCCACAGCAAGTTAAAGTGAGTCATTAAATGTCAGAGTTTAACATATAAATTAAACATAAATCCATGTAATTATACAATAAAAGAATTCAACGTGTAAATATAACCTCTCTCTTCTGAAATGTTTTATTGCAGAGGATGAGTATTAGTATAAATATTCATTGTGCTTCTGCATATGTATATATCGGTATTTAACGTCTCCTATTTCATGTATGAACGTATGCCTAATAGTTTGTACAGCATGTGTTTTATTGTGCAGAATAACAGAACACAGTTATGAGAGTAAAATCTTCTCATGAATCTTGTTTGCTTTCACGTCATCATCATTGCCATTTTTTCCCCCTGAGATCGATTAACTTGTTAAATGTTCACAGGAACGACTGTGGTGGGCTTCGAGCCACCTCGGCCGGGATCGACATTCACAGGCGTACGGCCTTCCTTAAAACTTTGAACCTTTCACATGGCTAAGATTCTCATCACTGTACATCGCTTGTCACTTTTACACCTTCATTTATGAGAAGTCCCAGTTTGACATGAACACACCTCATACTAATTATAAACATCTTAAAGTCATTGTCACCCTTCAAAGTTTGATGATAAGTAATACTGTATCACCTTAAAGATTTTTACTCATCATTTATTCCTTTTTAAAGCGTATTATTCAGATGTGTAACTACACTGAGATGAATAAACTTCCTATCAAGTGCTCCTGCGTGTTTAACTGGTAAAACAATCCACGGTTAAAATATTGACTAGTTCCTATACTTAAATGTCAACGCAGCAAAATAAAGCACCAGCTATTTTGAATAAACTCTACTGTTATTTACCGAACAAAAGGGACTTGTGATCGATGAGAAGAAATCCATAAAACTGCTGCATAAAGTTCACGCTTGAACTCGTTCATCAACAAGAAGCTGAAGAGAGACGTCTAAACACAGTGCCGTCTGAAGGAGAGCTCTGGCGCGTCGCCAACGTGCTATTATCAAGCCGCATCTTCAGAGGAGCACTGGGGATGGATGGGAAAGCTCTTGTACAGGCCTTCAGATTCTCACTCTCCGCTCAAAGGAGAGACAAAACGCACCACTTGACCTTAATCTGCCCAAGTGCGAGCTACTGAGAAATGACATGCAACCTCAAAGGTAAAGGACAATAGGGTTTCTGCTCTGTTTCTGAAAGCCAATTTATAGCCACAAGAGAATTTTTCAACACAGAGAGCACTCTGCTATGCTACACTGGCTCTTTTCTCCCCTCTCACTTCAGCTGAGATGAGAAGAGGATAGTGGCCTTCAGTGTTATTGTCCTCTGATGAATATTGTCCTCTGTGATAACAATGGTGACACCAAAACACGGCAGATATCTCCTCGAAAAAAGTAGAACACAAGGTATTGTGCACTGAAAAATCAATCAGATTTAATATATCATTTGAATTGCATATAAAATCATTCAATGTAAATACGGGGGCCGTTCAAGGACTTTTGATCGTGCAGAATAACAGAACACAGTTCTGAGAGTAGGCGGCACGTGGTGTAGTGGTTAGCACTGTCGCCTTGCACCTCCAGGGTCCCGGTTCGATTCTTGTCTCCGTGTATATGGAGTTTGCATGTTCTCCCCGTGTTTGGTGGATTTCCTCCAGATACTCCAGTTTCCTCCCCCTGTCCAAAGGGATGCAGATTAGGATAATTGGTGTTCCCAAATTGCCCAGAGTGTGTGTAAGTGTGTGTGTGTGCCCTGCGATGGATTGGCACCCTGTCCACGGTGTACCTCGCCTCGTGCCCTAAGCCTCCTGAGATAGCACTAACCAGTATAACCAGTGTTTCACTAGTGCTTGGACACCATCAAGGTAGAAAATTTTCTCAGCAACATTCAGCTGATTAACCATAGATTAGAAGCTTTTTTTTTTTCTTTTTTCTATTAGGCATGACATACAAAGATAGATGAACTAATGCTTTTTTTTTTTTTTTTAGAGGTATAACCACACGCCATAAGGCGCAGGTAGAAAGCTGAAGGCTTTAAAGCAGGCTGGCAGTACGTGTTGTCAGCTCTTATAGCTTAACACTAATGGAGGCTCAGTGAGGCCATTTCATCTCGCCTTTGTTGCGGAGGCGTCTAGACCCCAGACACTCGAGCCAGCCGATATGTAGCTGCATGTTTTTTCCCTTGCCACTCATGCAATTGCCTCCATTTAGCCTGTCAGACTGCCTAGGCGAGTGCTGTTTCTCCTTTGGTTAAGATGGAGTGTTCTTTTGCTTTTCTCTGATAAAGTGCAGCCATTCACAGGTAGGGGTTGTCTGAGGTGTTTCTGTATGACAGAGCAAGCAGCTCAGCAGGGCTTTTTTATTCTGCTCTCAGCACCTAGCAGTAACATGTTCAAAAACCAGGCCAACTCTGGGACACACAAAGGCCAACATTATAATTTTACCTAAACCTATATTCATGTATTCAGTCGAACCCTGCCAAAACAGCAGGAGGATAAACATTTGAAGCGTACTGTACTGTATGTGGGGCCGAATGACACACACACACACACACACCGCATAACGTGTCCAAGTTTCATTTGTATAAAATAGGAAATAAATGGACAGATTTATAAAGATTGTTAGAGCCAGGAATGATCTGGAACAGCTTTCTGGCAGCCACAGTAACCATCAGTCAAGTAAAAAAATTTCCAAACCCATGGCCACAGCAATACGAAAACAACAATGAAAGCGTTCTGTGAACATAGATTTAATAATAGTTGCGTGAAAACCACTTGCTAAATGAATTCTGCCAAATGAACACACACTATCCGGATCATATAGAAGATTGTTTCCAGCAAATATGAGAAAGATTTATCTTGCAATAAAGAAAAGAGTGCACAGTTGTGACCTTTTATCCTTTCATCTTGCAATTGTGAGTTAATATAACTCATTTGGGACTTGCAATTGTGAGATATTCTCATGCAACTGCACAATGTTTTCCCCCACAATTGCTAGTTAATATCAGTTTTTACAGTTAATTGCTTCTTAGGGCATCCAGTAATGCATTTTCAGTTACATGCTAGGATCAGATGATTTTTATTACTATGTTAAAAAAAAAAACATAGAATTAAAAGATTAATTTATCATTTTGTTGTACTTAGTATAACGACAGTAAAGAACCTTGAAATTTTAAATATACACATTACTGTGTGTACACACACACACACACACACACACACACACACACACACACACACACACACATATACATATATATGCACACACACACACACAATCATCATCATACAGTGAACACACACAATTAAATGTAACCAGCTTTTAGTATCATTAAAGAATTTTAACTAAAATCTTAAAAAGGGGAGTCTTACTAAAAAAAAAAAAAGTAAGTTGCAAAGTAATTAAACAGCACAAACTTCAATAACACTACAGCTTTGAGAAAATGCTGGATTCTAATTAGAAGCCTGTCACATGTGCGCTTTCAGCAAGTGTGTAACACTGGGATTGATGCTATCATTAGAGCGGACTGTCCCTTTGAGCCGGTAACTCTTTCAAGTTCCCCTCTATTCCAGCGCATGCCAACCAACAGGTGTTTTCACAAGATTGTTTAAACTTCATTAAAATCAAACGAGCGTCTACACTCTCTATTCGTCCTAAAACCGACAGAACTAATGAACACTTCCAGATGGAACATGTGAATGCAAGACTGCTTCCATTTCTAGTCACACAGAGAAAAAGCAGGTGAGCATTAACAAGGACTTATTGGATGTGTGTGCATCAGGAGAATCATATTGATCCGATTTACTGAAAGCCTGCTCCTCTAGACTCGGGATAACACCATCATCCTACGGCATCAGCAGCTCAGCAGAGGGGTATGGACTAAAGCACAATATCTAATACAGGAGAAAAAGATCCTTCATAAATTCTCGCAATAATATCAGCTGAACTGTTTTAGATGGCAGATCCGACAAAATTTAACACAGATCTTCAGGGATAATTTTGTAAAATAGGTTCATGGGGCAACACCATGTACAATAATCATGTGAATTTTTTCAATATACTGTATTTCCCTGTAGCAAAGTCAGAAATTTAAAGCAGAGCTTGTCTTCAGTGGGAAAAAAAAAAGATTTTGATTCATTTCCGACTGTCCCGGCCAAAAACCCATTAATTCAATTTTGCTACACTGCAAAAAGTGATATCTTAGTAACTGAAAATATCTTGAATCTAGTCTACAAGATTTCTTAATATGCAATTGAAACAAAGCAAACCTATTTTGATTTTTTTTATGCGTTACTTTCCGATCCATTTAGAAGATGATTTTTGATAATAATTTTTGATTATTTTTAAAGCATTTTTTTCTGAAAGAAAAATTTGTCTGTAAGTAGGCACACATACACACACACACACACACACACACACACACACACACACACACACACACACACACACTGCTAACCACTACCCCACTGAGCCACGCCAGGAAATTAATA
>JAQMYI010000005.1:612482-623958 GCA_030014275.1 Clariallabes melas | reverse complement strand
ATCCACGTTACCCCCAAACCAGAACACCTGCAGCTGTGGGCTCCATTTGATTTAGAGCCAATAAACCACACAAAGACACTTTTAGGTAAATAGTTTTATTTGCATTTGATACAATGTGATCTCATGACCTGCAACCATTGATTAATAAAGTATATCACAATGTGTTTTTATTATCAGTCTTATAATTGTCTATATAAAAAGACATATAATTTTAGAAATATAATGATAAAACATGAATAACTATCATCACAATGTTTAGGCCAGTAGGGGGCCCCCAAGTGCTAACAAATTATTTGTGATTTATAAGATAATGGTGATGAAAGATCACCTCTGTCTGTCACAAGGGACGGTTAGAGTCACCGAATCAACCAACAGCATGTTCTGAAGAGATGATGGAAAACTGGAGAACCTGGACATAACCCCGAGGTAGAATATGCAAAATGTTAGAGAATGGACAATAACCAGAGCTCAGGATTGAAGAAGGAACTGTAAGTTAGAAAAGACTGGCTGATCAGTTTAAAAAGACACATTGTCATCTCTCATTGCCGTCATCAGGTTTTTCATTAGTACATACTGTAAGGTAAATAAACTTTTTTATATCACAGGAATTCGTTTCAGCATGTAAATGCATTTATTTGATGTCAATAATGATATTTATACAGTATTTTCTTCAGTAATGATCTTTCCTGGATTTTATTGTGATCTGCTCAGAAAGCTTGAAGAAGCTTCAGACCACTTTTCGGAGACTGAATTCAGCACTACACTTACGCTGTTAGTGACTGGAAATAGCAAAGGCATATCGAACCTAAAACCCCTACATTTTTAAAAATCTCTTAAAGCATATTTCTGAGCTGTATCTACACAGCTTTTTGCATTTTTTAATACACATACAGTGGAACCTTGGATTACGAGCATAATTTGTTCCGGAAGCGGGCTGATATTAAAACGCTCGTAAACAAACAAAAAGCGAATTTTCCACAGCCCAAAAACATAAAAACATAAAAATAATTAACACAAAATAAAGTAAAAATCAAACAAATTAACCTGCATTTTACCTTAAAAAAAATCCAGAAAGATAAATGTTTGTGCTGTGTGTGTGTTTTGCACGTGTGCGTGTGTTTGTGCAACACCCTCTCCCTCTTCTTGTCTTACTCAGTAACCCTTCCTCCTCTTTTATATGTGCAGGACGACTTTCACACACACACACTAACGGAAACACCGTCTCATCGGGAAAATTAACAAGAAACATCACTGACACTCGACTGCGCGCACACACTAATGGAATCACTGCTGTAAAGTAAAAATGAAACAAATTAACCTGCACTTTACCTTTAAAAAGAATCGCGACAGAGCAGTGTGTGTGTAAAGGCGAGAGGGGGAGTGAGGTGTGTGTGCGAGTGAAGGAGAGAGGAGGAGGGGTGTGTGTGTGTGTGTGTGTGTGTGTGTGTGTGTGTGTGTGTGTGTGTGTGTGCCTAAAGGCAAGAGGAAGAGGTGTGTGTGTGAAGGGGCACGGTGTCCAATGACGCATCATGTGTCACACACATAATGGCATGCTGACACAGAGAGAGAAAATGGATCTTTAACCTCTATTTAACTTTCTTTTGCTTTACATGCACGCTGTACACACACGCTTACAGACACAAAATAAAATATGTTTTACACACACACATGTGGTCACAGTGTTATATTAAACAGTACACGCGTGCACGGATGTTGATTATACCAGTGAGAGTTGCGCACTAAGACCCAGCAGGGGAGACGATTACCCACAATTCCGCAGCGCAAGAGAGAAAAAAAACATTGGTTGTGATCACGTGACACTCAGCATCAAAACAAGAAGCGCATGCGTGATACATGATACTTGAAATGATACTCGCAAACCGCTTTACTCGCAATCCGAGGTTCCACTGTACAAATATAATCTATCATAATCTGGTAAACATATGTTTTAATCAAGTTCTGAACACCTGCATTTACACAGATCAGCTACAGTATAAAATTAACACTTGTTCATCAGAACATAACACTGATCATCAATTATATACCAGTAAACTGGGGACAGGATCATGGGCACCCAAGACTGATTTATGCCTGCGAGGACCAAAGGCCCTCCTGCATGGCCCAATCCCATGGTAAATCCAACCTAACACAAATCACTAAAAAAAAGTCAATGCTGGCCCTGATATAAAGGTATCAGATCACTCAATATATCACAGCCTGCCACACAAGGGGCCCAGAAGGCAAAGAGTTGAAGGTTGTTGATCTGGCCTCCAAATTCCCAGATCTCAACAATTGTGGTGTAGGGCCTCTCATTGAGGGCACCCACAATCCAGGGCACCCAAAGGTTTTAATGTCCCAGTCCCAGACACCACAGCATACCCCCAAAGGTCCTGTGGAGTCATGCCCCAAGGGGCCAAAGGAACCCCTGTGTAAAGGAGAACCTAAACCCTAGGAGTTCAAATGTTATGGCTAATCGGTGTATTCATTCATACTCCATATTCTTCTATTTCTAGATCCCAAAGGTCCCTGAAAGTCTCTGTTAATGCCCCAGCTAAAATACCCATCAATGCATTTTTTTCACAGCTCAAACTCTCTGTGAAACCTCTGTTTCACTAGTTTCCCAAACATGGTACTGCCAAGTCCCGCCCCCATCAGATTACATCAGAGTGCAGGAGGTTTTCCCTGATATGAGGTCACATTAGAGGGTAAAACTAATTCTCTTGATTAAGCCTTGCCCAATACAAAATGGAAAAAATTATTAAAAGCTGTAATGTTCATTTTCACTTTTTTTTTTTTTGGTAGTACAATAGTTTAGTGGTTAGCACCTCCAGGGTCCGGGTTTGATTCCCGGCCAGGTTTGATTCACGTCTCTGTGTGCATGTACAGTAGTTTGCATGTTCTCCGCGTTCTTGGTGGGTTTCCTCCGGGTACTCCGGTTTCCTCCCACAGTCCAAAAACATGCAGATTACGCTAATTGGCGTTTCCAAATTGCCTGTAGTGTGTGAATGAGTGTGTGTATGTGTGAATGAGTGTGTGTATGTGTGTGTGCCCTGGAATAAACTTCAGGCTCCCCGTGAACATGAACACAGGATAAAGCTGTATAGATGATAGTAAGTAGTACACACACACACACACACACACTAGAGACCCACTTGAATGTCTAAAAATGGCTAAAAATAAATGAGGTATAATAGGTCATGTGTAAGATATTACAGCATTCTGAACTGAAACTGAACTGAAATAATTATAACATTCCCTTTTTTAACCATGAAACATCAGAATGAATTTTCATGGACTTTCAGAAACCAACTGCTTAAATAGCGCTAGTCAGAGTGGTGTGTATGTTTTCCCTCTGATTTTGGTCTGATGAGGGCAGTATGATCCCACGCTCATGTTTTGTTAAACAATCTATTTATCCTGTGCGTGTCGGTGCTCGTTGTGTCAGTGAGTGAGTGAGAGCGTGACTGACTAGAGATCTGACGGAACAGATCACTTTTACACACCAGCCCACAGCAATGTTTAAAATAATTAAGCTGGTTATTTTTCTTACAGGTAAGAACGCTTTCACTGTGAAATATACATTACTTGTTTGTTTCTCTTTTAAAAAGCTTTTTCCCCCTCCCAGGTCTCACAAACGGGACAGTTGTGCAGCAAACGCCTCATGACCTCATTAAGAATCAAGGAGAATCTGCTGTGATTAGATGCTCTCATAAAATCGAGAAATATGATCGTATCATGTGGTACAAAGAAACCAAGAACAAGGATTTCATCTTCGTGGGATATCTGATATCCAAAAATGCAAATCCTGAGACAGAATTCAAAGACAAAGTCACCATCAGCGGGGACGCATTTGATGGTTATGGGTCTCTTGAAGTTTTAAGGCTTTCACTAAAGAGTGAAGGAGTTTATTTTTGTGCAGCATACTACACAGCAGTGTGAGGCCCCTCTTTTTATTACAAAAACTAATCACCATTTCTCACGCACCCCTCTGCTGAGCTCTCGACACACCACTACAGCTGATCTTATCTTTCAAAACACAGCTGGCTTTTGTTAACTAACGTGACTGTTAATGTGTTTCAGTATGCACTTTATACTACAGACCTGCTGAATACTTAAATCTGATTGGTCAGACAGTGTTGATTGATTTTCTATAACAGCAACACTGGCAGTAACGATGGCTTCAGGACAATAAAAGGTTCATGTTTATTCACTCTTTATAATATGGTGTAAATTATTTATTTTAAAAAAAATAAAGAAATAATGATAAACTGGACAGTGGTAGCTTAGTGTGTTAAGACTCTGAGTTACTGATCAGAAGGTTGACGGTTCAAGCCCGAGCTCAGCCAGGTTGTCACTTTTGGGCCCTTGAACGAGGTCCTTAACCCTGTCTGCTCCAGGGGCGCTGTACAGTATAATAGCTGACCCTTCGCTCTGATCCTGGCTCATAAACAAAGCTGGGATATGCGAAGAATAAATAAATTCACTGTGCAGTAAAGGCTGAACTTAACTTAAAATGTGTTGTTATTTAACAATGAAAAATGTCGAGTCATTGACATGATACTTTTTGGGGGATATTTATACATCACCCACAAGAGAACAGCAGAACTAAGAAACAAGTCAGGGGGAGGGTTTCCCTGATATGAGGTCACATTAGAGGGAAAAACTGATTGGCTTGTTTAAGTCTTGGCCAATACAAATTGGAAAAAGGACAAAAAGCTGAGAAGTATATCCCAAAACCTTTAGGAAATAAATGTTTTGTTCTTCAGTAAATAAAAAAAAACTGTTAGCTGTAACATACTTCCGGATGTGCTGTCCTATAAAAACAATCAGCTTCAGACTGGTAATAATAGCTCCTTCTTGCTTTGTGCTCCAACGCATCAAACAGTGATTCTTTATTTGAGATTCATTACATTCTTTCTTGAAATTTGTTAGATTCCTGAGGTCTCATCGATTAGCAGTTATACCAATGAACTAGATATTCATCAACTCTATTCATTTGTCAGTGCTTTATTATAGTTAGGGTCAATGTTAAAATGAAGCCTATCCCAGGAACTCTGAATGGACCACAGGACTACACACTGGATGTGATGCGAGTCACTTTCAGACACAGACATACACAATTAAAATTAACATTTACACTCAGGGTAAATGAGACTAACCAATCCAGCTGCAGAGTTTTCTGTTTGTGAATCTGGGAGGACGGTGATCAGGATGATGGGTGACATGGTGTTGGACTGAAGCTCACAAGAGGGAGCTCATGCTCTATCTTAAAATTTCCCAATAAAAAACAAACAAAAAATACTACAGTTTAACAACAATGTTTCTTTAAAGCCACGAAGAAGCTGTTTGTGGTTCAGAGGCTTCACTGAACCCTAAAAGAGAACATGAATAAAGTTCAGCTCCGCTTTATTTTCTTGCTGTTCTGGCTCACAGGTTTTTATTTCAGTCTTAACAATATATGGGATTTACAATACTATTTTGAATTTCTTAAAATGTCTGAACATCTATGTAATGATATTTACTTTTTCTTTCACTATAGATTCGATTCTGAGCAGCAAAGTCCGGCAGATTCCTTCTGATCAGATTCTATCTGGAGGAGATACAGTGGAGCTTAGGTGTCTACACAGCATAGAACATTATAATGTCATACTGTGGTATAAAAAGAGCGAGAACCACACATTAGAATTAATGGGGCATCTTTGGAATAAAAAGGACAATGTAGAGCCTAATTTCACAGAGAAAATTGAGATCAAGGGTGATGCAAATAACAACTGTTATCTCATCATCAAGAAGCTTTCATCAGACGACAGTACAGAGTATTTCTGTGCTGCTAGTTACCACAGTGACATGAATCATCTCACGTCTGCACAAAAACATTCCCTTTTTTTTTTTTTGTTCACACCTGTGTATGAGTGACAACATGATGATCAGAAATGAAAGATTCATGCGGACACACACACACACACCAAATTAGCCATATTGTATTACAAAAACGTTCATATTTTACCATGCAACAATAACTACAGTAGAATGTACACTACATGTGAGTGTAAATTATAAATATTTTTTATTGATTTGCAACAACACAAGATCAGAACAGAGCCAGATCAATATACATTTGTCACCCAGAGCAAACATTTGAACAGAAACAATATTCTGTTAATATGAAAGTGTGATCATGGAAGTCAAAGAACAAGACAGTCCAGTTGGAAAAAAAATGGAAAAAGGAACAAGGAACTATATGGGAAATTTAATCTACTTCGTAATATTCTATCCTACTATAGGTTTTATTTTATGCATCACATGTGACATATGGTATGTTATCTCATGCATAAATAAATTATTTAAGAGAAAAACATAAAACGTAACTTGTGAATTTTTAAACATTTGGAACGATAAGCCAGCTACTGATCTAGATGGAGCTCTTTCACTTCAGTTACATCTACATTTAGGCATTTGGCAGACGCTCTTATCCAGAGCGACTTACAAAAAGAGTTATGTAAAGGGTTATTAAGACTTCAGTTATGTACATTAGTTTTTTACTACATAGTAACACAAGTGAATATTGATGTGCATTTACTAACGCTGCGTCCCAATCCACAGTGTACTTTAAACCGTAGTCCTGATTCCCTGCTCTCTGTTGAGGGAATGTCGGTTAAGGGAACTTCCCTTGACAAAATTCTTCTATTCAAAACAACTCAAATTGTTATTAGGAATAGACATTATTCTGCAGATTAATAGCTTATGTAATGTTAAATATGCATGTAGATTAGTTGCTGCCTTGGAGAAATGTGACATACAGAAGGAAAAAAACCCTACATGACATTCAAATCTGTAAAAGTGGGAGGGACTTAAAACACTATGACTGACAGCATGGATCTGTCTTCTCATATCTTCGGTCAGGTGCCACAGACTAAATTTTTTCAATTAGACAAAATGATCTGGATTTTAATACTGGTACATTCAATAAACTGCTTCCAAGGTAACCAAAAAACAACCAATTGAGCATGTGCATCAACATTTCTCAATGATACCAGTGCATGCATTTTTAATACCAGATTTAGAATTGCTTACACATTAAATGTATTTTTATTAACAGGAGTTGGAGGATCCAGTGATGTCATTCAGCCCAAGATACTCTGGGCAGAAAAGGGCAAATCAGCCACAATAAACTGCTCACACACCAAGGGTTTGGATTATAAACAGATGTATTGGTTTCATCAGCATCAAGGAGAGAGTATGGAGCTCATAGTTTTTACTACCAGCTACGGCAATCCAGACTTTGGAAAATTTGATCCGAATAAATTTTCAGCTAATAAACCAAACCCCGAGAGCGGCTCGTTCACAGTGAATGATGTGGATTATAGTGACAGCGCTGTGTATTTCTGTGCCGTGAGTAAACACAGTGTTATAACCACAGGGCAGAGCTGTACAAAAACATAGTGTGTCTCAGCCAGATGGAAATTGATTGAACCAAAAGGGGGCAGTGTGACACAACAAAATCTGCAGCCTCTTAACATGAACCATGCCATATTTTGACAAAGACACATTTGATTAACGTATTTTCCCACACAATTTTTCAATGTGTTAATAGTTCATTTAGCTTCATGTCTCCTATAAGTGCCAGTTTATTCTCTTTAATATTTACAAACTATGGTATGTACAGCATATGATCGGTGTAGTAGAATTTTAAATCAAATTTAAAGAATTTTAAAAGTTTGAGTGCTATTATTTTCTATTTCTATTTCTAACTATTTTCTTCTATTTTATGTAGAGCACTTTGAATTACCATTGTGTATGAAATATGCTATACAAATAAACTTCCCTTGCCTAGTTAATCCTGTGCGAGTTCATACAAAACCACTGATGATGTAATCCTGATTATGTAACTCATGATAATATAATTTATTTTCTTTGATACAGTTCGGTAACTAACCAAGAGGTGGCAGTGTTGTGTCTGAACCTGCTCTAAACACTGCCATCATATTTAATTCCTCTAGACAGTGTAATGATTAAAACTTCACCCATAGTTGCTGCTTCTGTTGAACAGATCTAAACATGAACAAACTTCTGTGTATATTTACTCTCATCACCGTCATCCTGTCTTTAATCTGGTCAGCAGGTAATATATATTTTATTAATCCTCTGAGGGATATTTTCATTAGATGAAACATTCACTATAGAGTGTGAAACCTTGATTCATTCTGATGTTCCTTTGTGTTTTCTCACACAGTCTTTGCTGTCAGTAAAGAAGTTTTCCAAACTCCTCGTGATCTGCTCAGGAAGCATGGGGAATCTGCAGAGATTGAGTGTTCTCACAAGATTCCAGACTACAATCGCATTCTGTGGTACAAACTAACCCGAGACAGAGAGTACCAGTTCATGGGATACAACTTTCTTACACAATCTCAGCTGGAGCCTGAATTTAACAATCAGGTGACCTTGACAGGGAACGGAGACAGTAAAGTCACACTGACCATTAAATCCACAACGCCTAATGACAGTGCAGAATATTTCTGTGCAGCATTTCCACAGCGTCTCACATCTCTTCACCCCTTTACAAAAAACATTGTCATATAAACTGGTAATTTTGACCACATTAAGCTTATCAGCTTCTCCACACCTGCATTTATTCATTCTTACTAAGAGACATGACATTTTATATGCATTTTTAGATGAGTGTCAAGTCAAGTCAAATTTATTTATAGCACATTTAAAAACAACCGAAGTTGACCAAAGTGCTGTACAATTATAGAAATAAAATGACCAGAATTAAACAGCATAAAATGAAAGCAAATAAAATTAAATAACTATAAAAATCAGTTAGTGACAGCTAATAAAACAATATTCAAATGAAACCATGCATAAATAATTTAATTAGAATAAATAATCAATCAAACTATGGTGAATGTGTGCGGCCAACAAGCTAAATGCCTGTTACCTAAGCTAACCTGCGTGTGTGTGGCTCTACTAATTACAGACCAAGATGCTTTATTTTGAGCAGTATATTTTAAGAAGCAATATCCGCTCCTTAATACCACAGACATGTTACTGCCAAGAAAATACTTAAAGAGAAACAGTTTTAAGCCATAACATATTTTACAGTATGTTTCTAAGTTTCCGTCCCACTATGGAAAACTCTTCCTTAATACAAGCTTCAACTGGGTATTAAAACATAGCTAAATCCAAATTTCCTTTTGGGCCACTTTTTTTCTTTTTCTAAAACATCCATACATATCGTTTAATCATAGTCCCTGAGTATGGGTCCCCATTTTGAGAACCACACCTCTATGTGTTTACTTGTCAGCTGGAGTCAAATGTGTCAAATTCGAGTTAAACACATTGGGCAAGACATGACTAAAAGAAATAAAGCACTGACATTTACAGCCCTAAATCTGGAGTCTGATCCCTTTTCCATTCTGTTTATGAGGGGTATTAAATCAGAGGCCCTGGTAAGGGAATTTGCCTATTTTTAAGGTCACAGACAAATAAGTTATGTAAATAAATATTTTTTTTAAGAGCGAGCCTTAATTATTCCTTTATGTGTTTAGATGTTTACAAGCAGCACATAATTTCAAGACTCAAATGTCAGCTCATATGTGAGGTACTTGTTGTGGAGCATTGATGTAGATTTATGGATGCTGTATAAAAATGGTAATCGTACTAAAAACAAGTCACAGTTACTCTTGTGAGCACTAGGTGGCATAAGATCTTAACTAAACATGCTTTTGACTGCCTGTCAGTTTCTGTTTCTGTATACTGCTTCTTTTACATGATGCTTTGCTAGAGATGCAGATATTTAAAAAAAAACTCTCTCTCTCTCTGTGTCTCTCTCTGTGTCTCTCTGTCTGTCTCTCTCTCTCTCTCTCTCGTCGACTTACTAGCCCAGAGAGAGGGTCGTACTATGTTGGTCCCATGCGATACTGAGTACCCGGCCTTCATCTCAGAGCGAACTATTAAAGAGACAACAGGCAACATAGACTGCGAGGACTGCATTAAGTGAGTGGAATTCTAACAGAGAGGACATACTCCATATCATACAGTAGATAACACACTCGCAGACCATGGCTATGAGTATCAAAATGCAGACACGTTAATTTGGAGGTAAATTTTTATCTATCGTTAGTATGCATCTAAAACACCAAAAGATGTTTACTTAAATGTGTGCATGTGATTTTATCATTGTGTGTAGGGTATTGAGTGATGCCCATTACCCATACACATCCATGTAAAGACATTAGCTTTGCAAATTAAATCAGAGACAGTTTGTCTGTCTGTATTGTCCTCTATGATTTCTGACCCATTCTGCAGAAATATTACACACTACATTATAACCACTGCCTTTCTGCTGTCTGCACAAATGGCTGCTACTTTAAAACACAACACCTCTGCTGATGCCATATAATAAACATCACAAGCTTTTATTAACTCATGCTGACAATTCAATCGCTGGATTCGTCGAGGGCTGAGGGACCAAAATTGAACGGTAGAGTTGTTTTTTTTGAGAAGCATCCACTTTTGTCCTAATTCAGCCCATATTTCACTTTTAGTGGCTCAACTGCACCACAAGATAGCAAAACACAGGGATGCAGAGTATTGCTTTACAGTATGATTAAAATACACTATTTGGAAGGAAAAAATATTTATTCTGAAGAAAATGATAGCTGTAGTTTATTGCACTAGTGTGTTTGGATTGAGGTGAATTAGTTCCTTTAAAAACAGGAAGAAAAATCCATTAAGATTTTTAATGGGTTATGCAATTTTTAATCTGTGTGTAATTCACTTGGAAAATGTTACCTTTAAATACCTCCTATTTGAAACCTTGGTTCTTTTTTTAACAAAAACATTTAGTCTGAAAGGGCCTCTCTGTTTGAACATAAACTCAAAAAAAAAAAAAAAAAGAGTTATCACAAGGAACCTTATATGGTATTGTCTTCTCAGCTGTGGCATAGTGAGGCATGAGTTTGTGTATGTGTACATATAGTGTGTATTACACAAGATAATGTATAAGGTATTTTATGTATATGGGCCGCTTAGATTCATTTTACTCAAAAAAAGCAACACACCAACCAAACACCAAGTAACTAACTTTCATAAAGGAGCATAAAGGAGCCTAGGAATTTTCCTGGACATTGACATTCAAATCATGGCCATCACACTTATTGAACTTGTGCATTTTCAAACAACAAAGAACACATGTGGTAAAAGGCACCCCAGCTGAGTACAGACATTCACATCTGGTGGAATGACTTTGTCAAGTGCATCTAAAAGCACATGTCCCAGGTCTGCATCCACTTGACCTCCCTAAGGCATTGACAATATAAAATCAAAGTAATCTCGTTAAGTGTGTGTGTCCAGAGGCTATGATTAGCTTAATCTTATTTGGATGAAGGAAACTCATTTTACACACACACACACACACACACACACACACACACACACACACACACACACACACACACACACACACACACAC
>JAQMYI010000005.1:602293-612382 GCA_030014275.1 Clariallabes melas | reverse complement strand
ACACACACACACACACACACACACACACACACACACACACACACACACACACACACACACACACACACACAGAACAATCATAAGTATGTTTGTATACCAGTAGTGGTGTGGGTGGAACATCACAAGGTGACCAAGCATTTCACAAGTATTTCTCTACCAGACAGGAGGAGCTGCTCTTCATTAATGAGCTCCTCTGAACTATTCCTGCTACTAAACTCTAAAATTACACCTATTTCATGATGAGGTCACACATTGCTGTTGTTCTAATTGTCTTACATTCAATACAGGGTAAGTTTATAACCTCCTATAGCTCACATACAGCACAATAAGAAGGCTCTCTTCTTACCTCCTAATCTTCCTTTTCTAGGACAGCAGCAAAACTACGATGTTGATCAAACTCCTTCTGACCTGTTGGCTTTTGCAGGAAAAAACTCTGAACTTCATTGCAAACACAGTGTTTCAGCATTTTCTATGATATCCTGGTATCAACAATCTGTTAAAGATTCTTCCATGAATCTTATTGCATATGTACGCTTTAAGACTGGAAGTGTTGAAAGTCCTTTTGTGAGTTACTTTAACATATCTGGAGACGGTGAAAAATACTCTACACTTCATCTTGTCAAACTAAGAGCAGCTGAACACACTGCTGTGTATTACTGTGCAGCTAGCAGAGCACAGTGCTCCAGGTCCCCTCTCTCTGCTACACAAACTCCAACCACTGTATGCTACTGTATATTGTCTTTGCATACTTGCTGTATCTCGTGGTTTTACTTTTATTGATCTGTTTATATTAACTGATATTTCACATGGCCTATATAGGCCAATAGTTTATACCACTTACAGTAAGTATACCACGCAAAGACTGCATAACAGCCCAGTTGAAAGCTACCGAAACTAGACAGTTGATAGATCAGAAAATCTCTGTTTTGTCTTTTTCTAATGTTTAACCTCCTTGTTCCTGCTCACAGAATTGTAACTCAGTTAGCGCTTCTGCTATTGTACAGTAGTTCATCTACCTCAACATACTACATGTGCATTCTGACATGCTTTTCTTTTCACCCCAGGCATAAAGAGAGGTTATTTGAGTTATAGCAGCCACCTTTAAGCTTGAACTATTTTCATCTAACCAATCTCATCAACAAGGCTTCTCTGCCAAAAGAACTTCTGCTCATTCATTTTATTTATTTTGTTTTTATACCATTTCGTGGAAAACTCTTTACACAGAATCTATATTACATTTGTAAACCAATTTCCTGATGCATTTACACAGTGAAAGTAATATATCTATTATTTGACGTTCCATTAGCATACATGCACATACTGTACAAAAGTCTTCAGTCACAAAAAATGGGAACAAATGTTTCACTGTGACTGGGTGCAAAGTGCCTGTAGATTTAATAACTGTTTGTTTATGTACCAACCTCAGCAGCGACCTCATTTCCCCTCTCGTCTGTTCCACCCACTCAGCATTCAGCATCAACAGTAACTAATCACCACCTGATCATCTGCACCTGTTTCTCACTGGGTCGATGCCTTAAGGTAGATGATTCATAGGTCACTGTGTGGCTTAAAAAAATCCTCATATAGGGCCTGGACTGAAAATGAGAGACAGAAACGTCCTTCGGGAAGCCTGGAGAACCTTTCTTTAAGACTACATTTTTAAAAATGCAAGAAAATCTGGCTATTTAAAAGCAAATGTCAATTATTTGTCATATCTATCTTACACCGCAGTGAAATAATTTTTTTCACATAATCCCAGTTAGGAAGCTGGAGTTAGCCTGGATACAGCCGATAGGGTTAAACACGCTCGAGGCCTGAACCCCGACTTCCCAATCAGTAACCAAGAGCCTTAACCACTGGAGCCACCACTGCCCCAAAATGAAGAAATAATGGGAGGTTCTTTTGCACAGTACGGATTATAAACACAGGTCAATATTTATAATTTCTTTTTTACAAACATGCACAACATCAAGCCCCACACATTAACCCACTTACAAGATGCTCACGTCACATGTTTGCTTGCTAATACTGATGTGGGAGGAACATCACAATGTGAACAACCTGTAAGGGTTTCTGCACCAGACCATCAGGAGCTTCTCTTTATTACTGAGCTCCTCTGAAACAAAATCTTGCTATGAGTTTGTTCTAATTTGATTATACTATTCCTTTACTATTCAGAACCTTGGAATATGAATGCACACGTTTTTATCATCCTGTCTGTGTTACAGTTAATACTGGGTAAGTTAAAACTATACTATACCACATATACCGCACAATAACAAACCTATACACTAAAATTATGTTTTGACTTTTTTCAGGACAGCAGCAAAGCTATGACATTCAACAAAGTCCCTCTGAGTTACTGAAGTTTCCAGGAGAAAACACAGAATTTTACTGCAAACACGGTTCTACATCACTTTACATGATATCATGGTATCGACAAACCTTTAATGATTCTTCAATGCAACTTATTGCATATGTACGTTACAAGAGCACGAATGTTGAAACTCCTTTCTTAAGTCAATTTAACATTTCTGGAGATGGTGCAAAAGACTCTACACTCCATCTTATCAAACTGAAAGCAGCTGAACACACTGCTGTGTATTACTGTGCAGCAAGTACTGCACCGTGCTCCAAGTCTCCTCACCCTGATACAAAAACCTCTCATGCACTGACTCTGCATCATTCATACTACAGACCTACTGTATGATATTGTATCAAGACAAGCTGTATCCTTTAGACCCTTACTTCACAGACCTGAACAATAAAATTGATGGTGTTTACTAAAAGAATTACAAATCAGACAATAGGTCTGTCTGTGGTTCAAATCACAGGATTATAGAGTACTAATGTGGCCATTATATTAAAATATTGATTCTATGGAAAAGGCTCATTCAGAGCAACTTGTATAATGACAAAAAATAAGATTAATAAAAAAACAATGATTGTTTTTGAAATGATACAAGGAAGTCACTAACTATTTAGTGTTGAGGACATTTGCACTCACAAATGTAATCTTTTTAGCACACTGGCATTGTCTTATTGTCTCTAGATGGTGCTGTTGATTCATTTATTTCAGTCAATGAACTGAGTTAGTACTTCTCTTAGCTTACAGGTATCACAAAACAGCAGGTAAGTAAGAACATTTTATTATATACTCTAGGTGGTGCTGTTGATTCATTCATTTTCTGAAGGAGGAGAAGAGATTTTGAATATCTCATGCCTCAAAAGGTGGCCATTAGTTTTTAGAAGACTAATGTTCAAGGATGGCTTCTTGTTGGATTAAGATTTTCACTATTTTAATAATAGCATCAAACATATATAGTCCAGTATTTTAATTCTGTGAGTACTATTATTGAATTCATTTGCATAATTTCATTATCATTACTTTGCTTAGTGTAATATTTGATCATTTTTATTTTACCGGCTGTTATTTTAGACTCAATGGGAAATTGCACACCATTGTTGTTAGGACATTAAAGAAAGATTGTCACGTTCGGGGTGTTACAGGCTGATATTATTGCCGTGGGCATAAACAGGCAGCCATAGGCGCAGAGGGGTGTTTTCAACAGTCTTTAATTAAATAATAACATAAAACAAGCACAATGACGAGACCAAACCCAAACAACAAACTTAAACTATAACAAGGCGTAGTGTGAAACACATGTGATATGGCGAGACACCGGCGCTATGACGGCACATACAAGACGTAGACTATGGTGGAACACTAGCTCTAAGACATTACATACAGGACATTGTACAAATACAGGCTCTAATACCTGTTACACAAAACCTAAGCCCTATGACGAAACACAGGCTTAGTGACGATGACAGGCTCTAATACCTGTTACACATATTATAAGCCCTATGGCGAAACACAGGTTTAATGACGAAGACCTAGTACACACAAACTAAGCATGGAGCTGAACCGGGACAAAACAAGACTAGAGACGCAGACGAGAGACAAGGGACACAGACTAGAGGCACGGGTAGACTAGAGACTGGACTAGAGACTGGGCTAAGGGACACAGAGAGGGTAGAGACTGGACTAGGGACACAGAGAGGGTAGAGACTGGACTAGGGACACAGAGATAGGCTATGGATACAGGGAAGCTACTACTTACCTAAATTCTAACACTAAACACAACATGACACGACACTGAATCAGCTCCACACACACTGAAACACAACAAACATACAGCAGTGACCACATTAGAGCCTTATCTGACTAAAGAAAGAAAAAGACTTAAATTCAAACATAAATGAAATTACAAAGTAAACAAAAAACAAAAAAAAACAAAACGCCCAGATACATGACTGTGATTACAAACCAACAATGCTCTGTCTGTTTCCCAGACTAATCAGCTATTTATAGAAGATTTAATGATCTGCCTCGGCTCAGGTGAGCTCCTGCATCACCTGACCGAGGTGCCTTCTGGGAAACTGAGTCTGCAAACAAAAAACTACAAACAAAACAGTGACCTCTAGTGGAGATCCCTTACAAAGATACAGTATAAGTTGGCTGTTTATGGGGAAAACAGCTGGAAAAGTATAAAACCTGCACATCTGGAGATCACACAACTTAGTTTGACATTGGTGGCTCAGTGTGTTAAGGCTCTGAGTTTCTGATCAGAAGGTCGGGGGTTTGAGCTCTACCAGGTTTCTGCTTTTGGGTCCTTGAGCGAGGCCCTTAACATTTTCTGCTCCAGGGGGCGCTGTATAAGGCTGACCCAGCGCTCTGACTCCAGCCTACTAACAAGAAGCTGGGAAATGTGAAGAATTAAGAATTTCACTGTGCAGTAATGTATAGTAAAGGAGACGAATAAAGACTGAACTGAACTTAACTTAATTAATTTAGACTTCGAAAGTCTTTTAACTAACACAAATGCAGCATTGAAGCCTTTACAGGAAGTCAAAAAGCATCCAGTGGGCGTTAACATTGTACATGCTAATGCTGTGATGTCATATCCTGCCCTGCTGGTAGCCTCTAAATTCTAAAATATTCTTCCACAGTCACAGTTTTCTTTTATTAGTCCAATTTAAAATCAACATGATCAAATTACCCTGTAAACTCATACTCGTCTTGGGCTATTTCTCAGGTACTGTAGTACTTCTATGTACAAAAAGTTAATATATTAAAAAAAACATGCACATAAAAAGACTAATAGTAACATTATCTAACAATTTTCTTTAACTCAGGGTCCTTGATTTGCAAAGATGTTAATCAGAGGCCTGCTGATGTGCTGTGTTTGCCAGAGGATAATGTAACGCTTACCTGCAGCCACAGCATCTCAAGCTATGACACAATATTGTGGTATCAAAGGACAAAAGGAGACACCAGTCTGAAACTTATCGGATATGTAAGATATACAACTACTAAAGAAATAGAGAAAGATTTTCAAGGTCACTTTTCAGTCAATGGAGACGGGGCATCATCAGTGTCTCTACAAATTCCCAAAGCAACACAAGCTCTGCACAGCGCTCTTTACTTCTGTGCAGCTTATTACACACAGTGTCACACATGTCCTCTTCTGTAAACAAAAACCTCTTTTTAATCAACTCTACACCTGTTTAACCACATCACAAACTACAATAAAGACAGAAGAACACAATTCATAAACATTTATGATCTTTTGTTCATTATACAGAAGAGGCGATGAGCTTACCTTGGGTTCATGTGCTGAAGAAGCCAACAAAATTGCGCATGAGGGGAAAAAAATAACCTTATTGGAAATAATCAGATAAAGAACTCGCCAGTGTGAATGATGGAAATTGGTAATGAAGGATGTGGAGGCATGGTAGTGAAGTGGTTAGCATGGTGGCCTTGCACCTACAGGCTCGAGGGTTTGAATCCCACCTTCGGGTCTGTGTGCATGGAGTTTGCATGCTCTCACAGTGCTCGCAGTGGGTTTCCTCCGGGTTCTCAGGTTTCCTCCCACAGTCCAAAGACATGCAGATAAGGCTAATCGATGTTTACAAATTGCCTGTAGTGTGTGAGTAAGTGTGCATGTGTTCCCTGTGATGTACTGGCACCCTACCCACAGTGTACTCTGCCCAGTGCCCGAGTCCCCTGGGAGAGGCTCCAGGCCCCCCGCAAGCCTGTACAGAATAAGCAGTATTCAATTCAGTTCAGTTTTATTTTGTATAGCGCTTTTAACAATTGTCATTGTTTAAAGCAGACACAATCAGAAGAAAAGAAAAAAAAATTATAAAAGAATGAGTGAGTGAGTAAGTGAGGATTTGGAGCAAATCACGTCTACCTCAACATCCACGCCTGCCAAATCCCTAAATGCAAATGCACATTCACTTTTTTACAGTTCATTTCAGTTCATATTAAAGCCCGGGAGTGATCTCAATCTTATAATAAAACTTACAAGCAAATCAGTAACTAAACCTTATTAAACCTGATTAATGCTAATGTTTAATCGGTTGGTAAAGGTTATATCTTACTGTATATACTCCACAGAACAATCTGGTATGGTATATATACTCTTACTTGTGCAAATTAATAGCCATATTACGGTGAGCATGTGTTTGGATACTCACAGTGATGTGGGCGGAACTTCACTATCTGGCTAAATGTCTCTAGGTAACAGGCTGGTGGTGGTGGTGGGGGGTCTATTCATAACACAGTTCATTTAACGCCGTAAATGACATTAATTCTCTACATGATGCTGCTCACAAATCCTTTCAAAATGAAGACACACATTCTTATCTTACTGATTGTGGCACATTCAGTAATGGGTAAGTTAACACATGCAACAACTACAAGCACCCAAATGAAAAATTAATTATAACATTGTGTTTGTTTTTATTTTGCAGGACAGTTAAAAAAATACGACGTTCATCAAAGTCCATCTGACCTTGTGAAATCTCCAGGAGAAAACACTGAACTTCACTGCAAACACAATGTTTCTGATTTTTCTGTGATATTGTGGTATCAACAGTCACTTAATGATACATCCATGAAACTTATTGGACACTCGTATTACAAAATTCCGAGAGTTGAAAATTCTTTCTTGAATCACTTTAACATATCTGGAGACGGTGAAAAACATTCTACGCTCCATCTCGTTAAAGTGACTGAAGCTGAACACAGCGCTGTGTATTACTGTGCAGCAGGGACAGCACAGTGCTTTAGGTTCCTACACTCTGCTACAAAAACTCTTTGATTAATAGGTCACACTTAATATTTAAACTTGGAGACACATTTATAGATGTATAACATCCATGAAACTAGAAACATCTCCTAAATAAGCATGCACTAAAAACATCACTAAATGTTTTTAATTAGTTCATGAGCACCATCCAGTGCCAGTGTTAGCTTGTTATCAGAGGTGGTGGAAAGTAACTACAGTGCATACATTTACTTTGCTACTAGATTTAAGTACATATTTCACATATCTGTACTTTACATGAGTAGTTTTATTAGTGGATACTTTTTACTTTCACACCAATACATCAAAAAACAAATATCTGTATTTTCTATTTCAGTACATTTGTGCATGAAGTTGCTCATGAAGTGCATTATCACAGTGGTGCGTAGCATTTAGAATAATTACCACCTGATGACTATCATGTGTATTTGCATGAGTTGCCATCCATCTATAAGATTCTAAATAACGTATAAAGGGGTCGAATACAGAAGCGGAGATGATTTTAGACACTGAGAAAAATGGCATGTCCGCAGTCTGGAAGGAGGGAGAGAGAGAGAGAGAGAGAGAGAGAGAGAGAGAGAGAGAGAGAGAGAGAGAGAGAGAATACAGATACTCAATACAGGTACTCAACCAGAATAACAGTTTTACCACTGTGTCTCTCGCAGCGACAGCATGTGTGTGTTTCCTCGCTTTACAGAGTGGAGCTAAAACTGTAGACTATAGACTATGGAGTTCATTCTTGGATTAATTAATGAGCCGCAGCTTGTTGAGAACTGCACGTAGTAGTGAGAGGTTGTGCGTGGACCACTGAGCTTCTGTGAATTTTAAAATAGACATTGTTGCTGTTTTTTAATCCCTGGAATAGAAGAGACGGAAAGTTTCCTTTTCATAATGTGTGCTGTATTGTTTTTAATCACTCTATACACAACCCATAATTTTTTGATGCTATTTTACAAATGGAACAATTTTCTTTGGTATTTTTCATAGAATATTCTTATTTTGTATTTTATAAAAATAGACCATCACTGGAAGAAAATTATTGCGTGTAGACTGATTAAAAACTATACAACGCATGTTATGGTTGTAACACCTGTGCTACCGCGGCCTCAGGGGAAAAGATCTGGCTCTCCGGACTACTGAGCCCCCGCTTTGTCTCCCCCTAGTGTGTCTGCGTGTGTATGTGTCACTGATATCACTAAAGTAGATTCACCTGTGTCTCCCTTGTGTGCTACCCTACTTAAACCAGCCAACCCCGTAGCTCCCTGTCCATCCACCGTTGTGATTTCATGTGTTGTGTGTGTTTTGATACCAGTCGTAAGATAACGTGTTTGCCTGTTTCGCAGGACTGAACAGACTTTGAAGTCACGGGTCAAAATCCCAAAAATCCACAGGAGGAAAAAGACTTTAAGTTGTGTTTTTTGAATTACTTTTGTGTTTCTTTTGGAGAAGAATAAATTACACTTGTGTCCATACCTGCATCTGCGTCCAACCTTTGTGTGAGAACATTACAGATGGACGGACCCATCAGGACGCAGCAGGTGCCCCCCTGCCTGCAGAAGACACCCCGATGCACAGGTATTTCAAGGTGCAACAGCGCGAGATTGATAGCCTGGCGCGAGCGGTGAGCGACTTAGCCCACTGTGTCAAACAGCTCACCATACCAGGCTGTCCGTCAACCTCTCCTCACAGGCGCTCCACTACCTCGTCCCGCCCCTCCGGAAAGATATGCAGGTGATCCGGAGGGGTGCAAACGATTCATCCTGGCCTGTGAGCTATATCTCACGGAGTATCCTGACATGACAGAGCAGCAGAAGATCCATTTCGTCATTCAGCAGCTCACAGGTCCAGCTATGGACTGGGCGGCCGCCATCTGGAGCGCAGGTGGGGAGCTCACGTCTCACATTACGGGAGATTCATTGAGGCCCTGACCGCCGTATTCGACCATCCCGATCAAGGTCGATCTGGAGAACAAAGGCTACTGAGGTTGCGTCAAGGTAACACCCCTGTCGCCGAATGTGCCATAAAGTTTTGCGTGATGGCTGCGGAGAGCGGCTGGTGCGAGAAGAGCCTCTTAGCCAGGTTCCAAGATGGACTGGTAAACGCACATGCGGTATTTCAGGGGTTCATGAATGATGTGTTTCGGAATATGTTTAACCGTTTTGTCATAATATACTTGGATGATATCCTAGTATATTCACGGTCATATTCAGAGCACGTCCGTCATGTGACAGCCGTCCTTCATCGTCCTTATATAACCTGTACCAAGCTCTGATAGGCTAATGTTGTAAATCATAGGCGGGAACTTACCCACTTGACCACACCAATTTCTATCGGCGGTTCATTCGGGGCTTCAGTACAGTGGCAGCACCGCTTACGTCACTGTTAAAAGGGAAACCGAAACGCCTTAGCGAGTTCCCACCGGAAGCACGAAGAGCGTTTCATCGTCTCAAAACAGCTTTAACCACTGCGCCTTTATTAAAACTACCGGATCCTGAGAAGCCCTTTGTAGTAGAGTTTGATGCGTCAGAGGTTGGCATAGGAGCGGTGCTGTCACAATGCCAAGGCCACCCCGAGAAACTCTACTCTTGCGCTTTCTTCTCTAGGAAACTAACACCTGCCGAACGAAACTACAATGTCGGCAACAGAGAACTGCTAGCAGTAAAAGCGTCATTAGAAGAGTGGCGACACTGGCTGGAGGGGGCTAAATACTCATCACGGTACTCACAGATCACCGTAATCTGGAGTACCTCCAACAAGTGAAAAGACTTAACTCACGTCAAGCCCGTAGGGCGCTGTTTTTTATGCCGTTATATTCCTGTCACAAAACACTGTCACAAAACCAGCCAATCACAGATTTCCACACACTACTTCTGATTGGCTGTTTCTCCTCCAATCAAGTGGCACTACTATCGACCGCTTAACGGAAGCGTTG
>JAQMYI010000005.1:591987-602193 GCA_030014275.1 Clariallabes melas | reverse complement strand
ATTTTTACAACATTATTGTTGAAATACACAGTCCTGAAAAAGGGGCGTTTCTTTTTTTGCTGAGTATATATATATGATGACATATATGATGACATATATTTGTATGTCTTCTGACAAGACAGAAGTGCTCACTTGATTTAAGCATGTGGTACTAGGTCCACATGCAGCCAGAAGTTCGCTTTCTGATTACTTATTTAATAGATTACACAGCAATTTTGGCTTTTATGTCTCATCATATGTAGCAGGAAAAAACTTTATTGTGAGTTTTGACTTCAGATGTTTATTTAAAGTAGATATAGATAGTCCAACAACAGGACAGCTTATACTTCTTTTGTGGTCAGCGAAATATATTCCCAGTTTGTTCTGGTATTTTAGAGGCTCTCTTTTCGGACTGCTGTGGATATGTTTGCTCTAACGATCCGTTTTTTTGTTTTTTTTTTATCTCATGGTGGAGTTCGACATGTCTCTTTCAATTAGCACCACAATTTCGGAACGTATGAGAACTACATGTCACACACACGACACGGCAACTGGCACTAGGACCCGGAAGTAGTACGGTCGCAAAATAGGAAGCATAAAAGGAGACAAGATGGCGTTTCACATCGCTCAGTCATTGAGTTCGCCCATGTCGTATCTGACGGTTTGCCAGCCATTTCGTTCGTACTCACTTTCTTGGGTTTGCTTTCTGATTCGAGTGTGTGTTAAAAGGACGCGGGTAAAATTTGTGTTTTTCCCTTGCTCCCCTTCTGAGAGAGTCCTTAGAATAAATCGCGTGGTTATCCTGCCTACTCGCGTTGGTTCTGCATTTGGGTTTACCATCCACTCTACAAAGGGCTAACCGCTAACTGCTCCGTCTTCTGGTCAACCCGGGTTCATTCCTGCCAGAATGACTGAGCCGCGAACGGTAAACCCAGCAGATCACTCGCACCTCTGTGATGTGGTGAACCGGCACGCCGAGCTAATCGATAAGCTAACCGGAGAGATCGCGATTCTTCGCCGGAGTGTCCAAGACGTCGCAGCCTAGCGCCGTGAGGTGGCAGAGCTTCAGCAGGAGAATGCGGCCCTCCGCGAGGCTGTCGCTAGCGCGGCTAGCCGGCCTCCCGTCGCGGCAGCCGCAGCTCCGCCACCCCCCCGCCTACTGATGTTTTTCTCTCACTACCTGATAAATGGGATGGCACGGACGGGAAGTGTAGTGTTTTTCTAACTGCATTAGATCTGGTGTTTGAGTTTAATTCCACCAAATACTCCACCGATCGGTTGCACATTGCTCTCCTCGTTTCGTTGCTATCCGGGCAGGCAGCAGAGTGGGCCACGGCAGTTCTTCGTTCCGATTCGGACACCGCCCATTCATATAATTAATTCACCCAACAGCTGAAGCTAACTTTTGAACACCCTGCGGGCGAGGTGGAGACCGACACAAAGCTGCACTCTTGCAGTACAGACCTCCTGGGGAGACGCAGCGCTCCGGACATCCTACTATGAGGAACTGGCTTCTCGGATTAAGGATGAACTTGCCGGACGAGAGCTCCCCGCAACCCTGGAAGGGCTAATCCAACTCGCCCTTCGGATTGACCAGCGCCTCCTCTCTCGTCCGAAGCCAGCCCCGAGAACCCTGCCGCCCTCACCGACTTTCTCTTACATAGCACCTTGACCACCGACCTCCTTCACCACCACCACCCCCGGATGTGTCGCATCTCCACCTCCTGCCGTGGTTGACACCGGAGCCGGGGAACCCATGCAATTAGGACATGCCTCCCTAACCGTGGCCGAGCGCGAACGCCGCTTCCGAGAGGGGCTGTGCGCCTATTGTGGGTCAGCGGTCGCACCACCGAGCGATCTGCCCTCTCCGTCCAGGAAACGCCCAGACCCGGTGAGGAGGGAGAGAAACTCACCGGGCCCTCTCCAACTCTCCACCATGGTCACCAACACCATCCCTCATCTCACGGTTCAGGTAACCCTGGCCACAAACGGGTCCGAAGTACTGCGTTCATCGATTCTGGTGCCGCGGGTAACTTCATTGACTCTACCTATGCCAAAGAAATGGGGGTAAAAATCGAGGCGTTATCCCAGCCTGTTCGAATTACATCTGTCGATGGTCGGCCCCTTTCTTCTAGCCCCATCACCCACCAAACTCAGCCCATCACCCTCCTCATCAACCAACATCATGAACAGCTCCAGTTTCACCTCACCTCCATTTCCTCACCTCCCATCATACTCGGCTATCCATGGCTACTCCAACACGACCCCCTCATTTCCTGGAAACAGAACCGGATCCTACATTGGCGGCCGACCTGCTCCGAACTCTGACTGCGGGCTCAGTCTGGTACGTGTTCCAAGGAGTCCGAGGCCCCCGACGTCGACACCAACGCCATCCCCACCGCCTGTGGGGACCTGGCTGAAGCATTTTGCAAGAGACACGCCACCCACCTTCCTCCTCATCGCCCCTATGACCTGGCAATAGATCTTCAGCCAGGCTCCGTTCCCCCCCCGCGGCCATCTCTACTCACTGTCGGCCACAGAGACGCAGGCGATAGAGGAATATGTCTCCAGTGCCCTTCGCCAAGGTACCATCCGGCCTTCCTCCTCGCCGGCCGCCGTTGGGTTCTTCTTTGTAAAGAAGAAAGGAGATCAACTTCGCCCATGTGTCGACTTTCGGGGGCTCAATAAAATCACCATTAAGAACCGACACCCGTTGCCGCTCACCAACTCAGCCCTCGACGCCCTCTCTGGTGCCACCATTTTTACAAAGTTGGACCTCCGGAGCGCCTACAACTTCGTGCGTATCAGAGAGGGCGATGAGTGGAAGACAGCTTTCATCACCCCCACTGGACATTATGAGAACCTGGTCATCCTCTTTGGACTCTGTAACGCACCCTCGGCCTTCCAACAATTCATCAATGATGTTCTGAGAGACATCCTAGGCCGATGGGTGTTCGTCTACCTAGGCAATGTTCTTATATATTCACAAACCAACGAAAAACACATCCAGCACGTCCGGGCGGTTCTCAAGAGATTGCTCGCCCACCAACTGTACTGCAAGCTGGAAAAATGCGCTTTTCACAAGCACTCCACAACTTTCCTGGGTTTTGTTATCTCGTCCCAGGGTGTGGCCATGGACCCGCAGAAGCTAGATGTTGTGCGTCATTGGCCCCTACCCAAGACCCTCAAGCAGTTCAACGGTTTCTCGGGTTTGCGTACTTCTATCGTCGCTTTATCCGGGGCTACAGTACAGTTGCGGCACCTTTAACCGCCCTGACACGACCATCATCTCATCCATTCCGACTCAATCCAGCCGCCATCTCCGCCTTTCAGGAACTCTGTCGCCGTTTCACCACCGCTCCCATTCTTCTCCACCCAGATGCCAGAAAACCATTCGTTGTGGAGGTGGACGCGTCGGACGTGGGTGCCGGCGCTGTTCTCTCCCAGCGACTTCCAGACCAGAAGCTACACCCCTGTAGCTTCTTCTCCAAGAAAGTTGATCCCACTCAGCAGCGATACAGGGTAGGTGACCGCGAGCTGCTGGGCATAAAGTGGGCCTTGGAGGAATGGCGTCACTGTTTCCAGGGCGCCAGCGAGCCGTTCATCGTCTGGACTGATCACTAGAACCTAATAACCATCCATAACCTAAAACAACTCAACCCACGGCAGGCACGGTGGGCGCTGTTCTTCGAACAATACGATTTCCACCTGTCATACCGCCCGGGATCCAAGAACACCAAGGCCCACTAGAGGGCAATGTTTTTTTTTTTGTGTGTAGTTTTAGTTTGCAGACTCAGTTTCCCAGAAGGCCCCGACAATATGAGGAGGACGGCTCCCAGGCGGACCCCATGCCTGTCATCCCACCATCCCGGATCATCGCACCCCTCCACTGGGACTTGGAGACGAGGGTTCGCAAGGCACAGGCTGCGGAGGCCGGGCCGGCACGTGTGCCGCCTGGACGACTCTATATGCCCCAGGCTATAAGATCGGAGGTCATCCACTGGGGCCACTCCTCGCCCATCGCAGGACATCCCGGGACCCGTCGCACACTTCAATTCATCAGACGTGCTTTCTGGTGGCCCTCCATGATGAAGGATATCAACGAGTTCGTTCAGGCATGCCCGGTGTGCACCAGGGCCAAGGACATCAACCAACCAACGCCAGGAGAACTCCAACCACTTCCTGTCCCTCGACGGCCCTGGACGCACATTGCCCTAGATTTCATCACGGGCCTGCCGGTTTCCGAAGGAAAGAACACCATCATGACGATCGTCGACCGGTTCTCCAAGGCAGTGCACCTGGTGTCCCTCACCGGACTCCCATCAGCAAAAAACACCGCTACGCTGATCTTAGAACACGTAGTCCGCCTCCATAAGTTCCCAAAAGACATCGTCTCGAACAGGGGGCCCCAGTTCACCACCCGGTTCTGGAAGGCCTTCTGCCGTCTGATCAATTCCACCTGTAGTCTGTCCTTTGGGTACCACCCCCAGACTAATGGTCAGACAGAACGGACCAACCAACAGCTGGAGCGCTACCTGAGATGTTTTGTTGCTGATCGCCAGTGCTCCTGGACCCGCTACCTCACAATCTAAACCTTCAAGTCCACTTCTTTGAAAGCGCTGACGAAAACTCCTCAACATCAGGATTCTTGCCGGGTTCAGTGGGTTGCTGAATATGGGCTCTTGATTCATGCAGTATCATGGATGGTTTTTAGTCCTATTTATCCTTAAAAGAGAGAGAGTTATGTTTTTAAAATGGACTCTTTAAACAAAGTTGTCTAGATACGTACATTAATCTCATTTAAGTTCAGTACAAACAAGTGCTTGTCCTATTTCAAGTTCTAGAGGACAGGCTATGCGAATCCATTCTAGTCCTTCACTGTAGAGCAGTCTCTGCACTGGCTGCAGGTGAAATGCTTTTGTTCGACTCTCCTGTATCTGTAGCTATAGGGCAGGTGCTTGCATCCAGTGTTCTGCATTCCAGAAGAATCCTATCCTACTCTGAATCTCATTGATACCACCAACCTTCTCCACCAGATATTTTACAGGGACTCATTTTTGCCTACAGTAGGTAGATACCTTGGTATTTGATTCCTGTTTTTCCCCATTGTAGTTTCATATATTTATAATAGATGTAATCATTATAACTTTTTGTTGTAAAGTTAACGATAAACAAAAGGTTGACAACACCTACTCAATCTTCAAATTGCAAAGATGTCTCAGCTAAGAACTCTTGTCTGAAGGGGGCAGTATAATTCCACATAATAACTGTTATAAACAGTATTTATGGTACACTGCTCTAAATAAGAGCCTGTTACAAACTAAAACTCATCACATTACATTGTCTTAGCTTGTGTTTCACCCACAATGTTTCAGGCTCTCATCAGAATAACCAGTTTGATTCTCTTTGTCATAGGTAATGTAAGACTGCTTAATATTCTGCTTATAATTTGCTAATCTTATTTGTTTATTCTCTAATGAAAACCTTTTTTTACAGGTTCCTCAAATGGAAAGACCGTTCAGCAAACTCCTCGAGGCCTCATCAAGAGTCAAGGAGAATTTGCAGAAATTAAATGTTCCCATGATATTACAAGCCATGATCGCATTCTGTGGTACAAACAGTCTCACAGCAAGGAATTAACCTTGATGGGGTATCTAGTGTCTGAATTTGGAAGCACAGAAGAACAATTTAAAGACAAAATCATAATCAGTGGAAAAGCAAACCAGTATTATAGCTCTCTTAACTTTACCATTACACAAGAAAGTCCTGGAGTTTATTACTGTGCGGCATATTACACAATAGTGCAAATGCTCTGTCTTTGTTACAAAAACTAAATATCTGTCCTCACATCTCCACTGAGGTCTGCACTAACCACTACAGCTGAGTCAACCAAGACTTAGGATTAGAATTACTGTAATTTATAAAGGCAGTTACTGTACAATATTACTTCATCGACAGTTACAGTACATGCAGCTCATTATTCTGCAGTGTGAAGAATAAAATCCTATCATTACAAATCTTAATAAATAAATAAATAAATAAATAAAAGATGAAAGTACATGTACAGAACATTTGTCAATGTAGAAATAAATTACCTGCAGAGTAAAAGTCTACGTTTATACTTAAGTGAATTCCCTGCATTCTGTGTTTATTAGGTCTTATTGCTATTGTATTTTAAATACTATTGTCTAAGTCCAGCAGTGATTAAGTTAATATGCATAAATCAGGTGGATTATTTCTTCAATAGTAAACATTTCACTATATATTTTCACGCAAAATGCTTTTGGAGAAGATTGTAGAAGTATGTAGAATTGACCAAGGTGATTTTTGAAGCAGAAAATTAAACTAAGTGACAATATAACAACATGAATAAGACTACAAAAAGAATTTATATGCCATCTCCATTTGATCAGACTTTATAGTCCAAGTCTATGGTAATATATAGTAATGATGGAATTCATTAAATTGCTTTGTGACATAATTCAAGACCACACTACACCTTAAAATCCTGAGTGTTTATTTAACACTTTCATAGCTCATATTAGTCAAACTGGATCTACACAGTATAAAAACATATAATTATGTGTGTAAATTCAACACTTGGAATTTTTGCTGTATTGTATTCTATATGCTTATCCTAATACTATGAGATAGCATGCCAATAAACTCATGCATGAATTGAAGGGCTATGGGTCTGTAAATTGAAGATAGAAAGATAAATAGTTTTACAATTTTTAACTTCCAGTTGTAAAGTACCAGCTCTCCCAAAGCGTAGTGTACTCCTAAATATAGTGCCAAAAACTAACACATTTCAGATCAAGGCAACGACAGAGAGGTGGGGCAGGAGGGTAACGCTGCAGTCTAAAGTCACCAAAGCTGCTGTTTTTAGCTTTTGGTGTGCAGTTTACAGGGAAAAGATAACAATGACTGCTATTATACTATTAATTCTGTTTTTACCTTCTGGTAAGGACATGCAAATGTTTTGTGTTTATTTATTTTTTAAAAAAATTATAATTTCAAATAATTGTAGAATTTTCTTCAAACTTGTTTACTTGGGCGTTACCATTTTCAAAAGTAACAAAACTAAAATATCTGTTTAATTATGAAGGGTTTTTTTGTATCAGTTCATCTGAACAACATTTCTGAAATACTTTAAACATAAAACAAGCTTTTCACTAACTACTGTTTTAAAACATTGTTCTCAGGCTTCAGTGTAAAACAGTCTCCTGCAGATCTTTCAGCTTATGAGGGTCAGAATGTGACTCTTCAGTGTAATCAGAACGGTACCACCTATAACGGCATGTACTGGTTCAGAAAGAGACCGTCTGAATCCCTGGAGCTCATTGTGTTCTTCTATATTGGCTCTGAGAATCTAGAAGAGAAATTTAAGCAGAAAGTTTCTGCCAGAAGAATCGGCAGCTCTCTGGAATTAACAGTGAAGGAGCTGCAGAGCTCAGACAGTGCCGTCTACTTCTGTGCAAAACAGGATGCACAGCGTGACAAAGTCATCTTAAACCTGAACAAGAACTGCACCTGTGAACTGAAGCACACAAACTTATGTTAAGTTTATAATCACTGTATGTAAACTCCCTGCATTCTGTATTTATTAGGTCTAATGCTGTTGCATCCTTAACATAGAGTCTCTCCGGCAGCGATTAGGTTTATGTGCATGAATCATGTCAGGTGCATTTTTCCTCAATAATAAATATTTTATTATATTTTTTCCCAAAATGTTTTTGGTGAAGATATTAGAAGTATATAGAATTGACCAAGAGGATATTTTTAACCCAAAACAAATCACATTAAGAAAAAATATAGCAGTTTAAATAATACCATAAGACCACAGAGCCTACGCAATTTTTGTGTGCCTCCATTTGATGAGACGTAGAGAATGGCATTAGTCTCAGCCCTAACATTTTCATAATATAATGAATTACTAATATGAGTTTCTGATGGTTAAGACCTCACTGGTCTCCTTGCTTTTATATATTCTCCTCAAAATGCATTTTAGCAACATATAGTATAAACCATGCAGGAAAAAATGACCATTTGCATTTCTGATATTGTACATAAAGTCGTAATGTTCAGTTTGATTTACTTTAAATTTATTTGTTATAGCAGTTTTTACAATAGAGCATTTAATACAAATACAAAGCATTTAATGAATCCAAAGACCACACTATACAGTAAAATTCCCATTGTTGATTTAACACTATTAGAGTTTATATTAGTTAACCTGGAGATATACAGTACAGTACAGCATAAAAACACATAATTCTGTGTGTAAAGTCAACACTGGAATTTTGCTGTGTGTATACTGTATGCTTATTACACTGCTAATGAGATAACATGCCAATAAAACCATGCATGAATTGAAAAACTAGATGTCTGGAAATTAAAGATAGAAAGTTTTACACTTTTTATGTCCAGTTATGAAGTTCCTGTTCTCACAAAGTATAGTGTACTTCAAAGTATATTGTCAAAATCTACCAAATTTTAGATCAAGACAGAGAGGTGGGGCAGAAGAGTAACGCTGCTGTCTAAAGTCACCAAAGCTGCTGTTCATAGATTTGGTGTGCAGTCTCTCAAAGATAACAATGACTGCTATCATACTATTAATTATGTTTTTACCATCAGGTAGGGACATAGAAAGATTTTTTTTCTTTTTCTTTCTTTTAATGTTAATTGGAAAATATTTTTTTTAAGTTTTTTTTTTAAGTAACAAAAATATAAAGTCTGTGTTTAATTGTAAAGGGTTTTTGTATCAGTTCATCTGGACATTTCTATAATAGTTTAGAAAGTGAAGCAAGCATTCTACTAACTACTGTTCTAACAATTCTTTTTTTCAGGCTTCAGTGTAAAACAGTCCCCTGCAGATCTTTCAGCTTATGAGGGTCAGAATGTGACTCTTCAGTGTAATCAGAACGGTACCACCTATAACGGCATGTACTGGTTCAGAAAGAGACCGTCTGAATCCCTGGAGCTCATGGTGCACTATTATGTTACCATTGAGACAATAGAAGAGAAATTTAAGCAGAAAGTTTCTGCCAGAAAAATCGGCAGCTCTCTGGACCTAACAGTGAAGGAGCTGCAGAGCTCAGACAGTGCCGTCTACTTCTGTGCAAAACAGGAGGCACAGCGTGACAAAGTCATCTTAAACCTGAACAAGAACTGAACCACCACCATCACCACAACAGAAACATACGAAACACCTGTTAACTGTAGCGCACAAAGTACTCATGACCAGAATACACAGACGACAGATATATCAATGGGTGATGTCACTTCCTGTCATCTGGATTTTTTTAAGCAAGTGATTGCTTTCTCTCCGTCAATTTCAGGAAACCATTTAGCACAATGATTCTGCTTGCTTTGTTTCAAGCCATGCTGTCTGGTAAGTGTCTACAGCAATCCTTCATTATTTCAGTCTATAATTTATTCATTTCAAAATTTGTCTCATAGCAGTGCTGAACTATTGATTCTGACTGATCAGAAAGCATTAATGCATTTTCCATAACAGCTCAACTGACAGCAGTGTTGACATTGCAAACCATAAGGTGCCAATTCTATTAGTTTTAGCTTCTAACCAATCTTGAGACATCACTCATTTCATCATAATTTGCTCCAAAAGAGCCAGACTTTCTTGAACTTATTTATGTAACATATTTAAAGTACTTCTCTGTGCCCTCTTCAGGTCTTCTAGCTAATCATCATGGGATTGAACAATCTCCTTTCGACATAATCAAAAATCCCAAAGAATCAGCTCAACTCTACTGTTTATATTCTGTCAAGAACTTCGAGCACATACTCTGGTACAAACAGTCTGGCGACAGGAATTTAATTTACCTTGGATATCAAAACATCAAATACACCTATTCGGAGCCGGAAGCCAAAATAAACCTGGATGAAGACAGGAACAGTAACGCCACACTTACTGTTAACAATCTGATAGCGAAAGACAGCACGGTTTATTTCTGTGCAGTACAAGTTCACAGTGTGTCAGTTTCCCCTCCTCCCTGTACAAAAACACTTATCTCAGGAGAGATCTCACACATACTGTTTGCACTACAAGCAATGCATGTCACTGTTCTTACAGCTGTAACAACAGCTAAAGCTCTTCATTTAGGAAATTATAAATTTAACTATACAATTTCAAGGATTCAAGGATTCAAGGATTCTTTATTGTCATGCCAGCGCACTTCCATGTTCTGGTACGAAATTAGGACC
>JAQMYI010000005.1:561816-574457 GCA_030014275.1 Clariallabes melas | reverse complement strand
GTGACAGTATGGTGTACTTCTGTGCTGCGTATTACACAGTGCTGCATATCTGCTTTATTCAGTACAAAAACCTCTGTTAATGAGGTGTTGAGAACATATACACACCTGCTCCTGTGGCCTGGAACTGACACACTGCCAGGGATTTAAGCAGAAAAGCCACACTTACAAAATTATTGTCAAATCTCAAGATCTTATATAAATTTTGAACAGCTCTATTAACTTTAAACCACTGTTTAAGAATAGACTGAATATAAATGTATAATTTGTTCTTTTATCCAAACTGACGTACAGGACATACTAAAGGTGCTGTTCAGTGGCAAATGGACTTGCTTTAATTTTTTAATGATGTTTCACCTATTATCCAAAAGGCTTCATCAATTACAGGTCAAGTTATTAAGAAAATAAAATATTTCTATAGCCACGCTGCAGTTGTTTAAAATATAGTAGTTATTCACATAAATGCATAACCTGATGAGACACTATGTTTACTATGCTAAACCCTGGTATTGCCCAGCTGCTGTTTTTGATCTCTTCAGCAAGGTGCTTGACAATAATGGTTTAGCTAAAGTGGTTTGAATAAAACATCTACCAAATGAATAAATATAAATGCAGTACACCTCAAGTCCTGGTATACTGTATTCACATTTTAGAGGCGAAGCAGACAACAGGGAGTTCAGCTCATTTCCATTTATAGCATCTATACATAGTGACTGACCTAGACGTGCTTTGAAGACTCCATTAGAAAAAAGAATGTAATTATAATCAATTAAATTAAATTAAATTAAACTTTGTCATTTAAATAACAATGAGTTATCATTAGGCATCATCTTTTATATAACATACATATATACGTAAATGTAATCATAAGCAGATTTAAGATCATGATCATGTACCTGATGTTGCATGAGCACCTGTTCCAAAATATGGCTGCTTGGAGTCCACTGTACATGTGATATCTACTAATCTCCCTGACTGGTGGTCTTCATGTGATAGAGGAGAGATTCCCAACTGATGGAATCGAAAATCTCATCCTCATTTCAGAATAAATTCTCATTCTGGTATAAATCGGTCAGAGTCTGAGATGAAACCCCTTTTTTTTTTAAATGGTTAGTGTACTGAAATTCATTCATCTGATCTTTAGATGGAGCTACAGTTTCATTTAAGTAAGTGTCTAATTTTAGAGTAATGGGTGTGATCATAGTGTTTATCGGTGTAATGACATCACGTCAACTCACTGACATTTTAAGGTCTGATCATATGTCATAATTTACTGATGTGGAGCAGGTGTAGAACATTTGCTTTTTATTTTCACTAATTTAAATAAATCAATATGATCAGATTTCCAGTTAAACTCATTATCTGTGTGAGCTGCCTCTCAGGTAAGATTAGAGCTGATGTGTGTATACAAAATATTACTATAAAATAAATATAAAACAATATTAATTATTGATAAGGTACTGCATTTTTTATTTCCATATAATATAATAAAGATATAAATAAAATGAATCGATATTTAACCCTGTATTTTCAATCTAGGTTTTTTCTTTTGCAATGATGTCCATCAAAGTCCTGCTGATGTTCTGTGTTTGACTGAAGCGAGTGTAACTCTTAACTGTAGCCACAGCATCCGAAACTATGACACAATATTGTGGTACCAGAGAACACATGGAGACTCCAGCCTAAAACTTATTGCATATGTTTATTATCGCAATACCAAACAAGTTGAAAAAGATTATGAAGGTAATTTTACAGTGGATGGAGATGGAGAGTCTTCATCTACTCTACAGATCCCTAAAGCAAGACGAGGACTGCACAGCGCTCTGTACTTCTGTGCAGCGTTTAATGCACAGTGTCACACATGTGCTCTCCTTCATACAAAAAACTGCTGTTAGTCAATTACACAAGCCCACACATCTGTTTAACCACATCATAAGTCATAAAAACAGCAATCTGCTGACATTATGTTCCAGTATTAAATAACTGCCAGTGTGATAACAATTTAAGATGCTGTGTGTTTTTTTCTTAATTCAAAAGGAACATAACATTCACATTAAAAAAATCTCATCTAGCAGTGATGCGTTTTGTCCGTCTAAAAAGCTAGATTTTTTTTTAGAAAAAACTGACTTAAATTTTTTTTTATTTAGGGTAGTGTGGGTGGTGGAAGAAGTCAGAGAAACCTGAGAAACATGAGACAGAATTGCCTGTGGTGTGATTTTTTTGTTTGTGCTACAAACTAACAAACTCTCCTACTATTGGACTGTGAATGTTATAAAGTTGCACATACTGTATTACAAGGGCTTTATGATAATGAAGTACGCTCACATAGCAACATATTACTTATAATAATAATAATAATAATAATAATAATAATAATAATAATAATATATTACAATGCACTGATCAGACATAACATTAAACACCACAACGAGGTACATTGAATAACCTTGGTTTTTCAATTTTATATATACAGTACAGTAAGTAAACTGGTGACAGGATCATGTCTTTACTGTAGATGATGTATTATATTAAGGTTATAATTATTGTAATATCGTATACATCTTTAATTTGCAAAGATTTGGATGTGCTATTTGACTTACTGTAGCAGTGTGTAACACTTACCTGTAGATGGTGGTGTAGTTTTAATAATTAAGATGAAGCGTCTTAGAATTGTTGCACAATAAAACTCTAGCCTATATATAAACTATTTTTTTTTTAAAGGGCCTTATTTAGTGCAGTCCTATAATTTTAATACACAACCTTCTGGTCATAAACACAAAACATAACCACTAAGCTATGTCAGTTTAAATGATCAGCAAATGTGAGCATACAGTATATATATTCCCGTTTATTTAGTGTGTATTAATTTTCAATAGAAAGTAATAAAGAACCAATATAATAACCAATACAGAAACTCATTGTCTCTCTCTCTCTTCTGGATAATATACTATGAATTAAAATGGTAACGACCCACTTGATAACTCATACAACAGTTTCACTCAGTGGTTTCCCCTTTGTTCTTTATAACAGAATGCCAGCATTTCAGACCAGTAGGTGTGATTATAGTGTGCACCAGTCTAATGATGTCACATCCTCTCTCCTCACTTACACTATAAGGTCTGATCGTGTGTCACATTTCACTGATTTGCATCAAATTTAGATTATTAATCTTTTTTACTGCTGCTAATAAGAAATCAGTATGATTAGACTTCCTTTTAAACTCATTATATCTGTATGTTGTCTCTCAGGTAATAACAGCATTGATACAAACACTTGCAAATGTAATATGTGTAATGTATAATGTATATTCTGTTAGTGAGTATAGATTTTATAGAAAATTTATTTTATAAAAAAATTATTTTATTTTCGTTGAAAAAAAATCCTCCTTTTTTCCCACTCTAGGATTTTTAATTTGTAAAGATGTTCATCAAAGTCCTGCTGATGTGCTGTGTTTGCCCGAGGAGAATGTAACTCTAACCTGCAAGCACTCCATCCCGAGCTATGATACAATATTGTGGTATCAGATGGCACCAGGAGACACCGATCTGAAACTCATTGGATTTGTAAGATTCACTAGTATTATAGAAATAGAGAAAGATTATAAAGGAAGTTTTACAGTGAGTGGAGACGGACAGTCTTCAGTGTCTCTACAAATTCCCAAAGCAGCACAAGCTCTGCACAGCGCTCTGTACTTCTGTGCAGCTTATTACACACAGTGTCACACACGTCCTTTCTCAAAAACAAAAACCTTTCTTTAATAAACTGTAGGCATCATACACCTGTTTAACCACATCACAAGTCACAAGGAAAAGCAAACTACTAACATTAGCCAAGTATTAAACAAATTATATGTTTGATTGTCTTCCGTATGTTTTTCTAAATATTATGACTTCATTATAATCAGCCAGTGAGGTATATTCTTTATTTTTTTCTAAACATCTACATATATTTGTTTTACTTATTGTGTATTTTGTGTAAGCTGGAAAACCTTTTCTATGTGTTTTTTTTCTTCATCATCTGCCAGTGCTATGAATTTCCAAACTGTAAACTAAACTCCATCTATCCTATGGCTATACATTATGTATCCACTCTAAACACAAATGTGTGGATAATCAACTGGTCTGTATGTGGTGCTCCAGTTTAATTCATTTATTTAAGTAGATGGAGGATGTTAGGTGTTATTTCTCAGGTTGGCTAGTGATATTACTTCTAACTTATAGCTTTAAAAAAAAATTTCTCATGGTAAAGCAGTGTGTGAGGTCTTTCACTATTTTATGGAAGCAATATTTTGCTTCCAAGGAGCCAGTCTGTACTGAAAATACTGTACATATTTAAATAAAATTGAATAGGAATAAATTAGTTATATACTATTTGCTCTTAAATAAGGATATGCAAGAAATACTTATCTTACTTACTTATCTTGATTTCTGATAAGTAATTTGATAATGTTGCTAAATTTCATTTAAAATATAAATATTAATAATATATTATAATATATAAATAATTTAAAATTATTTACCAAGTTAATTTACCTTGACAGCTTTATACAGTAAATTGGAATAAAATGTTCTGCTTTTAGCTCATAAGAGAATGCATCATTAATAGAGGATCCATTCACAACTGTGATGAAATGCTCTTCTACAGGATATGACATTTAAACTAATTCAAAACAGTGGGTGTGATCATTGCCTTGTCATAGACATCACATCACATCACATCACATCTCTACCACCACCACCACCAGTGTTATTCACAATTCTCCAGCTAAAATCAGTTAATATGATCAGATTTTTCTATACATTCATCATCAGTGTGTGCTTCCTCTCAGGTAATACTGTTAATATATATATAATACACACAGTATATCACCACTCTGTCTTCATTAATACATAAATATATGCTTTATTAATCTAACACTTTTTTCTAGGTGTTTTGATTTGCAATGAGGTTCATCAAAGTCCTGCTGATGTGCTGTGTTTGCCTGGCGACAGTGTAAATCTAACCTGTACACACAGCATCCCGAGCTATGACACAATATTGTGGTATCAAAGAACACACGGAGACACAGAACTGAAACTCATCGGATATGTTTATTATAGCAAGGCAGAATATGAGAAAGATTATGAAGGTAATTTTATAGTGAGTGGAGAAGGAAAATCATCAGTGCCTCTACAAATTCCCAAAGCGACCCAAACTCTGCACAGCGCTCTGTACTTCTGCGCAGCTTATTACACACAGTGTCACACACGTCCTCTCCTATAAACAAAAACCTTTCTCTTATAAACTGTACAGCCTCATACACCTGCTTAAGCACATCACAAGTCACACTAAATACACTGCTAACCACAAAATTATCAGTACAATGAAAAAAAATATATGACATCATTTGCTTTATTATACAGAAAAGAAGATCTCAGATGAGTTCAATTCAGGTCACTGTGTACATCTTTAGAATCAGGAGAACATAATCAACTCCACAGCCTCATACACCTGTTTAACTACATCATGGGTTACAATACGGTACAATACGGCATGGTGGCTAAGTGGTTAGCACTGTCACCCTGCACCTCCATATCCCGAGTTTGATTCCCACATCGGGTGTGTGTGCATGGATTTTGCATGTTCTCCCCGTTCTTGGTGGGTTTCCTTAGGGTTCTCCGGGTTCCTCTCACAGTCCAATGACATGCAGATTTGACCTGTAGTGTGCCATTTTCATACAAGAAGGGCATAAATACAGTGGTCACCATTGACCTTAACGGTCCCTGGTTGGACGTCAGAGGTTCCTAAATGGATGGATGGATGGTGGAGTTACAATAACCACCAAACTGTTGGCATTATTGCAATTCTAAAATATAGTGATGCTGGAGCTACAAAATTTGATGACATTTCCTTCGTCATAAAGGGAGGGAGTTAAATTTTCTTTACCCACCTCCCTCTGTCAGATGAGTTCAGTTAAGAGCAGGAGTCCAACATGATTGCATTTCTCCTTACTCTGGCACTTTGGCTTTTTTCTGGTAAGGCTTCATGTCTACAAACACACCTCTTAATCTTTAACTTGTGTCAGCACTTGCTCCAATCTATGTCTCACTCACAGGTCAAGTGGATGGAAGTGGTGTTCTTCAGATGCCTGATAAGATCTGGGGTTCTCCAGGGAACTCTGTAGAAATGAACTGCAGTCACAACAAAGATATCAACCACAGACAGATGTACTGGTTTAAACAGCTTCCAGGGGAGGCAATTACACTCCTTGTTTTCACACAGGTTGGTGTTGAAACAGATTATGGGAAATTCAGTAAAAGCAAATATGAAGCGGTTAAGACGGTAGTTGAGAGCGGCTCTTTAACAGTGAAGAATTTGGATCCAGGAGACAGCGCTCTGTATCTCTGTGCTGTGAGTCAACACTGTGGTACAAACTCACTACAACACTGAACAAAAACTGAAAGACCTGATGGATGCTGTGGATATTCATTTGAACTCTAGATGGTGCTGTAGTTTCAATTAGTCTGGCAAAAGATCTACAAAACCAAGGTCATGTACAGTATGAAGCCCCTCAGTCAGAGTTACATTTAAGGTTTCCATCAGAGATGTTTAGGGAAATGACTAATTCTCAATAAAAGTTTAAAACATAACAGTGATTTAAGGAGAGAGAAAAGCTAAAAGAAGATAAACTGTGAAAACTTCGGAATTACCCGGGTTTTTGTTTTGAATACTTGTTCAGTGTGTCAGATCTTTACCAGGTCACAATTATAGAGACACACAACTTGAGTAAAATAACACATATAATAGTAGTTTTCAGATTTTCATTGACCATCATTCACAGGGCCAGTGCAGACTGACTTTGACCTTTAAATAGAGATAAAATGTCCGGTATTCTCAATAACAACCGATTGGTGTGAAATTGACCAAAAGAAAGAGAATAATTCAGTCATATTCCCAAACAAAACCCATTTGAGATGTTCTGGCACGACCTGAACAAACTGGTTTTGTTTAAATGAATGGTGCAAAATTGTTCCCTATCGAAGTGCCAGTCCTAAAGTATAAGCAGCTACAGGAAACATTTTGGTTGCTGTTTAGAGAGGATCTACATCATTCATTCATCAATCAACACTAAGACCACTTGCAGGTGACTTGAATAACATTGATAATCGGATGTATATCTTAACTATGCGCACAGGGACCAAAGTTCAGCCTGATCCATAGAAAAGCCAACACAGCACAAATTGCTGAAAAAAAGTCGATGCCGGCCAGCATAGAAAGGTGTCAGAACAGTGCAACATTGTTGATCTGGCCTCCAAATTCACCGGATCTCAATCTGATCAAGAATCCATGAGCCAGACAAACAAGTCTGAACCATGAAGGCCACACCCTGCAGCCAACGGCAGAGAATCTGTTACTAATGTTCTATTATTAGACACCACAACACTCCACTGAAGGTCTTCTGTAGTCATGCTATGGACTCAAGAGGACGGGAGCTGCTCCGACAGCACAAGTTGAGCCCACAAAATATTGGGCTTGATGTTTTGCATTTTAATTTTATGGCTGATCGGTCTATATGTTACTAAAGTCAAGGGTCAATTAATGGCACACAGGTTTGAATCAAATGAACGTTAATTCTTACTTACACCAGTTTAACCATAACATGCTTGGATTTTCAAACTCATCATCTGTGTGAGCTGCCTCTCAGGTATTATCAAGCGTTGAAATACGTCCATGGAAAACGTGTTATACCAAATATTTATTACAATAGATGTACATTATTTGCTGTACAATGATGTGTTGAAATCTAGTTCATTTTCAAATGAGGTTAAATCTATTAAAAATGCTCATAAGAGAAATCCAGATTTAACACTTTTTTTGCGAAGATGTTCATCAGACCCCAGTTAATGTGTTGTGTTTGCCTGAAGACGGTGTAACTCTTACCAGCAACCACAGCATCCTGAATTATAACATAATACAGTGGGATCAAAAAACACATGGAGACACCAGTCTAAAATCTATCGGATATGTTTTTTTTAGCATTCCAAAATATGAGCAACATTTTAATGGAAACTTTACTATGACCAGAAATAGAGTCATCAGTGTCTCTACAAATTGCCATAGTAACATTCTCCAGCCTCAAACACCTGTTTAACCACATCACTAGCCACTCTAAATACCAAGCTACTAATATTATTCTAATATTAAAATATTAATATTGAGGGGTAGGGTTAGCTCAGTGGTTAAGGCGTTGGAGTGCTGATCAGAAGGTTGCAGGTTTAAATCTCACCACCACCAAGTTGACACTGTTGGGCCCCTAAGCGAGGCCCTTAACCTTCAACTGTTCATATGTAAAATGAGATAAAATGTAAATTGCTCTAGATAAGGGTGTCTGTCAAATACAATAAATGTATTAAAAAATAAAGTTGTCAAAAGATCAACAATCTGTGATGTCATTTCCTTTATCCTAGAGAAGATCAGTTCAGTTTATCCTCCTCCTATTGTCAGAAGAGTTCAGTTCAGGTCACTGTGTCTTTCTTTAAGAACAGGAGTCCAAGATGATCACAAATCTCCTTATTCTGGCACTTTGGCTTTTTACTGGTAAGGCTTCACATCCACAAATACACGGCTGTAACTTTAATTTGCTCAGCACTTATATTGTATTAATTCAATCTATATCACAGGTCAAGTGGATGGAAGTGGTGTTCTCCAGATGCCTGATAGGATCGATGGTTCTCAAGGGAACTCTGTAGCAATTAACAGCAGTCACAATAAAGATATAAGATACAGACAGATGTACTGGTTTAAACAGACTCCAGGGGAGGGAATCACACTCATCGTGTTCACAGAGGTTGGTGTTGAAGCAGATTATGGGAAATTCAGTAAAGACAAATATGAAGCAGTAAAGACGGTAGCTGAGAGCGGCTCTTTAACGGTGAAGAATTTGGATCCAGGAGACAGCGCTCTGTATTTCTGTGCCGTGAGTCAACACTGTGGTACAAACTCACTACAACACTGAACAAAAACGGGTGATAATGTGTAGATGTTCATTTGGCCCCTAGGTGGTGCTGTAGTTTTACACATTCACCTGATTTTAATATGAAGCACATTATGTTTACAGTAGAATCTGAGGAGTTAGTGAACCTTAAAGGCTTAAATCATGTGTTATGCTTGTGTGAAGAGAATTTATATCTCACCTGCAGCCGTAACATCCCAAGCTACAATACAACACTGTGGAATCAGAAACCAGTCTGAAACTAACCAGAAATATTTTTGTTTTTAGTTCCAACACTTGATGAAAATTCTTTTACTTCATAATGGCCACAATAGAAAAATAAGGTCATACAACCATTAAGGTTTAGATTAGATATTGAATTTGTTAGTTTTTTTTTCTTCATCTCTTTAGTGACTCTTTAGCAATCTGTTTTCTAATTGAGCTTAAATGTGGGTGTGGCATAACATTTGTCAGTATAATGACATCATGTCCTGTCTATCCACTCACAGTATGACCGCTGGCCAAATGTCATATTGTGTATTTGATAACCTGTAGAGTAGATTTATTTATGACTCTAGTGAATAAATAAATATGATTAGTTTTTCATTTAAACTCATCATTTGTGTGAGCTGCCTGTCAGGTAATATTAGTGTCCATATGTAATCTAAAATGATGAAGAAATAATATACAAAATAATTAAATCCTTTTATTTAGTTATTTATTTATTTTATTTTATTTTTGTAGGTTCCTTGTTTTGCAAAAATGTTGATCAAAGTCCTGCGGATGTGATTTGTTCTCCTAATGAGAGTGTAAATTTAACCTGCAAACACAGCATCAAAAACTATGACGTTGTACTGTGGTATTTGAGAACACGCGGAGACACAAGTCTGAAACTCATCGGATATGCAATGTACATCAGCACAAAAAAGATCGAGGAGAACTTTAAAGGAAACTTCAACCTTAGTGGAAACGGAGTGTCTTCAGTTTCTCTACAAATTCCCAAAGCGACACAAACTCTGCACAGCGCTCATTACTTCTGTGCAGCTTCTTACACACGGTGTCACACACGTTCTCTCCTTAAAACAAAAACCTGTCTGTAATAAACTGTACAGCCTCATACACCTGCCTCACCACATCACAAGTCAGCAAACCCAATGCACACATTATTTCAGCATTATTAAATCATTCTGTCAGTAGAGCAACATGTGAAGCCATTTCCTTCATTCCAAACATATGGAGATCACTTAAGTTTAGTTATTCTCTTATTAGTCTGACACTTTATCTCTTTCCAGTTGATGCTAAACACTCTTTCAATTCTTTTGTTTAAGCACTTAAATAAATACTATCTAGTAAAGGTGCAGACGGCACGGCGGCATGGTGTTGGTTAGCACTGTCGCCTTCCACTTTCGGGTTCGATTCCCCCTTCGGATCTGTGTGCATGTTCTGCCCGTGCTTGGTGGAGTTCCTCCGGGTACTCCGGTTTCCTTCCACTAATTGGCATTCCCAAATTGCCTGTAGTGTGTGTGTGTGTGTGTGTGCCCTGAGATGGATTGGCATCCTGTCCAGGGTGTACCCCACCTTGTGCTCTATGTTTCCTGGAATAGGCTTCAGGATCCCGAGAACCTATATACAGGATAAAGCAGTGTAGACAGTGAGTGAGTGAGATAAAGTGCTGATCAGAAAGTCCCCGGTTCGAGTCCCAGGTCTGCTGAGCTTCCCTTGAGCAAACTCCTTCACCGTTCACTGCTCAGATTCACAGGCCAAATGGACAGAAGTGGTTCCCCTGGGGTTCTCTAGGGAACCTGGATATGTATCTGTAAATTTGACAAGCAAAAAATGGAAAAGCAACAGTAAGCAACTAAGGAGAAAATGTTAACACCATCTGCTGGAGGTTTGAAGGATCAATACCAAGAAATGAGTCCGTACTGTATATAATCTTTTTACAGTATGTATAAAAATAAGACGTGACAGTGTATCTTTGAGGATTCTCAGTCATCCAGACTATAAACAACTTTATAGCCTCATACAACCTCACTAAACACATTGTTAATATTATTTTAGTATTTAAACACGTTGTCAATAAAGCAGGATTTCCTTCATTATTTAAGAGAATTTTTCTCCCTCCCTACCATGATCATCATTACAGTAAGATACAGTATCTAATATTGCACATAAATCCCTCTGTCAACATTATTTTTTATTTAGCTATTCATTGCAAATTCGCTAGTTGACATATGAATTAGCCTGAACAGCCAAACACACTAAACACAATTTGCACACAGTATTTTTTTTTTTTTTTACAAAAAATCTGTATGAGAGTAAAATCCAGTAAATTTTAACTTTAAATATTCAGTTCATACACATACAGATCTAAAACTTATCTATTCCTGTCATTTTAAATTATTAGAAGATTAAAAATGTCTTTTTACTCTACAGCTGTTTTGTAGGTTTTGTAGCTTTATATATTGAAAGCCTTATCAGACTATACTTTTTAAATTTGTTTGTTTATAAATAACCTCAGTCAGTGATTATCAGACTTAAACATCTTCATATCGATTACTTTCTGTACTGTGTTTTTATTAGTCCTTTCCCATTTTATTTTTAAAAGAGCAATAATTTCAAAGTAATGGGCGTGGCCATACTGTTCATCAGTTTAATGATGTCATATCCTGTCTCCTTACTGACAATATAAGGTCTGATCATGTGTAACATTATTTCTGCATGAAAGCAAATCTGGATTTAAAAAATAAATAAATAAATAAATGGTTTAAAGATAAAACCAGTTAACTCAGTATGATTGGATTTTCATGTAAACTCATTATCTGTGTTAGCTGCCTGTCAGGTAATATTACATTTTGTTTAAAACTGATTAAAACTGAACATTTATTATAATACATATATATATATACACACATTAATAGGAGGATGTATTGCAATGTATTTTAGTCCTATATATGATTAGATACACATTACAGATATATATATTAGCATTTATCACTTTTCTTTCCATCTAGGTTCTTTGATTTGCAAAGATGTTCATCAGACCCCTGCTGATGTGATTTGTTTGCCTGATAAGAGTGTAATGCTGACCTGCAACCACAGCATCAATAATTATTACACAATATTGTGGTACCAGAAATCACATGGAGACAACAGTCTGAAACTCATTGGATATGTTTATTATACCAAGCCAGAATATGAAAAAAATTATGAAGGTAATTTTACTCTGAGTGGAAATGGAGACTCTTCAGTTTCTCTACAAATTCCCAAAGCAAGACAAGCGGTACACAGCGCTCTGTACTTTTGTGCAGCTTCTTATGCACGGTGTCACACACCCTCCGCTGCTTATTACAAAAACCTGACTTAAATTATCTCACACACCTGGTGAACCACATTTCATATCACACCAAACACCAACACTCATCGTCTATACCACTTTATTCTGTATACAGGGTCACGAGGTGGTATGGGCTGACAATCCATAGCAAGGCATACACATACACACACTCACGCTCATTTACACACACTACGGGCACTTTGGGAACACCCATTAATCCAATCTGTATGTCTTTGGACTGTGGGTGGAAACTGTAACCCTCAGTGGTTAAGGCATTGGACTACGGTTCGGAAGATCCCAGGTTCAAACCCCACAACCACCAAGTTGTCACTGTTG
>JAQMYI010000005.1:506381-518108 GCA_030014275.1 Clariallabes melas | reverse complement strand
GTGTGTGTATGTGTGTGTGCCCTGCGATGGATTGGCACCCTGCCTTGTGCCCTAAGTCTCCTGGGATAGGCTCCAGGCCCCCTGCGACCCTGAATACAGGATAAAGCGGTGGAGTGAGAGAGAGTAAAATTCAGCAGCAAGTTCAACATTTTGCACTTTATTGTGTCATATTGATTTATTTATGGATTCTAACAGCAAATATTATAAATAAAAATAACAGTGCGAACAGAAAATCTAAACACTACCAGTCGAAAGGTTAAAAAGGATAATAATAATAATAATAATAATAATAATAAATGGTATGTCACTGCAAGCATATTTGGAGATTTAAAAAAAGGGGGGGGGGATTCATGGGTAAAGCTGATGAGACTCCACCCACTTTCACTAGTGGATATATACAGTATACAGTATATAAGTACAATAAATAAATAAATAAAACACACTCACACGCACTCACTCAAGTTGTGCACCAGAAGGATGAATGACATTTATGGATTGTGCATGCTCTTCATCTTGCTTTTTGGTAGGACTTTTCTCAACAAGATAAACCAGTTATGAGTAGTTATGAGGTTAAATGAATAAATACATAAATAACTACATTGACTAATATAGATTTTTTTAGATTAATTCCATTAAAATTATATTATGTGTTGTTTTCAATTTTAACAACTTTTTTTTTTTTTTTTACAGCGAAGACCAACAGTGCAGAATTTAAAGAGAATCCAGCGCTCATCGCCAATGAAACAAGCGACATAACAATCCAATGTAGCCATAATGATAATGGCTTACCTCGTATGTTATGGTATCAGCAAAGCAGCCGTACAGTTATGACACTAATAGGATATACCGCTGGACCAACGACTAATCCAAACTACGAGGATGCGTTTAAAGGTCGTTTTAAAATGAGCAGACAAGCAACAACTCAGGGGAGTCTGACCATCTCTAATCTCACACAGTCAGACTCGGCTGTTTATTACTGTGCAGCCAGTATACACAGTGCTGTATATTTACACACACACCCTGCTAAAACATCTCACACACACGCACACACACACACACACACACACATACACACACACACACCAGATACATGATATCTGATGAGGTTTTATACATTATATTACCATCTGGTATTTTATAAGGTTATTGAACTTCAAAAGATTATTTCTTCAAAAAGCTATATGAATTACTTGGTAAGCATATTGAACCATTCATTTACACACAGAACCATTCAAAAGTTTGTACACACCTTCTAAATCAATGTTTTTGTTTTACAGTTTCTACAAATTTTTTGCATGTAGTTTTTCTACATTCTAGAACAATACTGGAGATTTCCAAAATATGAAATTACTAAATAAATAAATGTCAACAAATTAACATGTTTAGGACTAATAAGCCTAAATACTGTAGCCTACATAAACCAAAAGTGATACATACTGTAACTAATCAAAAGAATGTATCCGTGCTAGCTAAATAATGCAATTTATCAATACATGTGTACAAGTGTAACTGTATATGAAATTAATTTTCTACATACAAGAGTTTGCCTTTGGTTTGTTAATGAAAAGTTTTTCTAATCCTACCTTCACATTCATTCATGATACGACTAATAATTAACACTCCTTTATTTTTTAAATGATTGTCCAGAGAAAACATTAAAAAGGTACAGCATCATTGTTGTTTTTCAGTGTTCAATTTAGTGTTTTTTTTTTTTTGTAAAAGATTATTAGTTTAGTATAATTATCAGCAGTTGTAGGACACACTTTCTTATTTGATGGTTGTTCTGTATTTATTTATTTTTCTGTTTTTGACATTGTATGTTAATATCAAACACATTGGTGTGACAGGAGAAATTGGAGTTATTTGGTCAGGAAAAAGTGATAAATAACCCAGAATACTGTATGTTTTATATTCTCGATTCTTCAAGAGGTTTTGAGTACTTGTTGGCTTTTTTTCCTGTTTTACTCTCTGGTCCAACTCATCCCAAACCATCTCAATCGGATTTAGATCCTTCTTGGACAAATAGCTCCTGTATAATCTAGAGGTGTGTTTGGTGCCATTATTCTGTTGGAAAACAAAGGATGGTCCCAGTAAGTGCAAACCAGATGGGATGGCATGTCACTGCAAAACGCTGTGGTAGCCATGCTGGTTAAGTGTGCACTCAATTTTGAAATTGAATATCACCAAAGTCACCCACAGTGTCACCATCACACCTCCTCCTCCATTCTACACAGTGGGAACCACACATTCAGGAACCGTCTGTTCATCTCTCTGTCTAACAAAGACACAGTGGTTAGAATCTCACATTTGGACTCATCAGACCAAAGGACAGTTTTTCACTGATCTAATGTCCACTCCTGTGTTTCTTGGTCTCTTCTTCTCTATTGCTTAAAGCACTGATGTGGGCTCTAATCTGAGCTGTTGTAAATCTGAAGTTCCTGATGCTGTTCTTTCCTAATAAACGTATCCTCTGCAGCAGAGGTAGCTCTTGCTCTTCCTTTCTTGGGACAGAGCAGGTTTCATCACAGCGTTTGCTGATTTTGATGACTGCACTTGGGGATACATTCACAGTTCTTAAGATTTTTTGGATTGAATGAACTTTATTTCTTAAAGTAATGATGGTCTGTCTTTTCTCTTTACGTAACTGTAAAAACTCTTTACTTAAATACTATGGATTTGTAGTAGCCTTAATAGGGCTATTGACTCTGTACTCATCCTTCATCTGCACAAGACCACTGATGTTCCAAAACACATTAAGAAGGAATGAAATATCACAGATTAACTCTTGACAAGACACACCTGTGAACTGAAAACCATTCCAGGTGACTACCTCATAAATCTGATGAGAGGATGCTATGTAGCTATGTAGCTACTTTGGACAATCTTAAAAAATAAAATATTTTCTGGGTTGTTTAACACTTTTTGTTTACCACAAATTAGATGGTCCTGTGTGGCGACCCGTGATCGGTGCAACCGAAAGAAAGTGCACCACATACTGGAATTCCATACATGTTCTTCATACTTTTAATGTCTTACAAATAATAAGATAATAAAGATAATAGAAAGAAAAAAATATAAAATAATTTTATAAAAATTATAAAATTATTACTGGTAGTGTATATATAGTATGTATCTAAGACTCTAGATTTGTCTAGTTTTGGGTCAACAGAGGGAGATGTTTCTCAATTAAAACATTTTTTGCTCCTGGTTTAAATGTGAAAGTTTATCACATCGTCACAGCCCACCCACCTCTGATAGTGTAAATTAAAAGTAAATGCTTAAATTTATTCAGATCAGTCAAGATGTGCATCAGATGGGTGTTTGGTACTTGTTACTAAAACTGAAAAAATAAATGAATAGATTATTAAAATTACACTAAGGTGTTTTAAAACAACTTTTTTTTTGTTTATTTTTTTCTTCAATAGGGAGGACAGACGGTGTAACACAGACTCCATCGATCCTAGCCACTGAAACAAGCGACATAACTGTTCAGTGTAGTCATGATGATAGTAACTTACATAATATGTACTGCTATCAGCAAAACAGCACATCAGTCATGAATTGGATATACTGTTGGAGCACCCGGGGATCCAAAGTGCGAGGAGAAATTTGAAGATCGGTTCAAACTAAGCAGACAGGGAACATTTATTGGAAGACTGAACATCTCTAACCTTCACCAGTCAGACTCGGCTGTTTATTTCTGTGCAGCCAGTCAGCACAATCCAGCACACTTACACAACAACCTTACTAAATCATCACACAGATGTACACACATACTCTCGAGGTTTGTTATCTGATGAGGTTTGATATACTGTAACCACCTGGTATTTTATATGGATTACAGTAGGTAACTGAACTCCACTATGGTTATTTTTACACAAATTAAGCTGCTACTGTTAAAGTTGAAGTTATTTAACATTGTGGAGATGATGCATTCCAAAAATGTTTTTAAAAAATCTACAAAATGTCAAAACCTCATGAAATTTTACCAATTAAATTACAATCATGCAGACACACATATTCTGGTTCTTCCTGATTCCTGATAGCTTAGAGAAATTAACATAACAACCTAGTTGTAGACATACAGTACTTCATTGTATTCTTTATATTCATTGCAATAAAATCATTGTAGTGAGCTAGAGAATTTTTGTGGCTAACCAAGTCATAACTAGCTAAAATCTACTGCTCCTTAATGCACTGCTGTAACCAGTTATCTTCTAATAATGCAGAGACACGTGTGTAAAAACTGACACCGCATAGTACAGTGGAACCTCGGAGTGCCAGTAACTCGGTTTGCGGCCGTTCCGCAAGACGAGCAAAAATGTTTTAGTAATTTTGTCTTGATAAACGAGCGATTCTTGATTTACGATTATCATCGAGTATCATGTGGCATGTATGCACTTTTATATTTGTTTTGATGCCGAGAGTAATGTGATCACAACTGAGCCAAAGCATTTTTGTGTTTATTTTGTGTTTGTATGTGTTACAGAACTTACAGAACTGTCGGCTCTGCATTACTACACTTTTCAAAGATAAAGTGCTGGTTAATTTGTTTTATTTTTACTTTATATTTTGTATTAATTATTTTTATATGAATATTTTGGGGTTGTGGAACAAATTGTCTTTGTTTTCATTATTTCTTATGGGGAACCAATTATGCTTGCAATCCAAGGTTCCACTGTATGTTAATTTTATAATTTTTTATATATATATATTACTAATATAATATGCTCAGCACTACGAAGTGTAGTGGGTGAGGTATATTCAATTAATATTCAATAAAAATTCGAGAAATATTCAAGTGCCTATTACTGTATACGTTGCATACTGCTTTAGTCTTGTTTGGCCATTTTTGTTAAACATCATGTGGAGGAAATTTTACATTAAACTTTAACAATATTGATAAACATAAATATTCAGTTGCACAGCGTTTTCATTTCTGATTCAATGTCAACACAAAAACGCATTACAAATAATTTTTAAACAATGAAATTTCCTCAGTACTCATACTCCACAGTACTAGTTGGATTTCTGCAACACAACTAGACAGAATGTCTGCAGAACTGCAGAACATATAAGTCTCTGTCTGTTTTGCTTTAGAAATAAAAAATATTTTACTGATGTTTAACACATAATTTTCATTTTTTCAACAGTGAGGGCAAATTGTTGTGCAGCCAGTCAACATATTCATACAGACACCTTACTAAAACATCACACACACACACACACACACACACACACACACACACACACACACACTAGAGGGTTGGTATCTGATGAGGTTCTATATAAACATCTGGTATTTAATATGTCTGTGGTTGCGAACAACACAACTGGTTTTAAAGGCTATTTTTATTTGGTGAAAACGATTTTTTAATCATTTAATTACATTAATTCATCATTGCAAGGCATTTTGCAGATACTGTGTGATGAATAGAGAAATAAATAAACATGTTCTGCAAGACATATTCAATATTTCAGCAAAAACACAGAAAAAAACACAAAGAATAACAGATTATATTGTTTATTCCCAAAATTATTTCACTAAATAATAATTAAGTTAAAAAAGTTACATATTTGAAGCTTAAACTGTAAAAAAAAAAAAAAAAAAATAATAATAATAATAATAATAATAATAATAATAATAAAAAAATTTTTAAATAAATGGAAATTTTGTGTGAGTTGTTGTGTTAAATTTTCTACTAAAGTTTTATTCACAGTAGGTTTTGTTGCAAAACATTTTTTTGAGATGGAATGCAGGTAGACATAACTGCATTGTAGCAGGTTCTGGAAAACATTTCTAATATTTTAGTGCACAAAGGTTCTGCAGATCTGTGTGAAGAACCTGGCGATACACTGACTACCCGTAATAAAACTGCCTGGGCACCTCTAGCTTCACAGGGCGTGGCTTCACATGGGCCCCGCCCATTTGTCCTGGTATCAAGCCTTAGGTTCAGTGTGTCACTCAAGTTGTGCATCATAAGGATGGATTGTTCATGTGAACTCTTTGTGTTCTGTATATTATGTTTTGGTAGGACATTCTTGTATTCTAAATGTTGCATTACTGTATATTGACTCGCATTTGATTTGGAATTAAAATATTTTATGGATGTTTGACAGCTATTTATTTTTTCATCAGGTAGAGGAATCTGTGTGACATTTCAACAGAGCTCTTCTCTCCTAATCAGTGAAACAAAAGAAGCAACAATCCACTGCAGTCACAATGACAGTACCTTACTAGTAATGTTATGGTATAAACAAAACAGTCGCACATCTATGACACTGATCGGATTTACCTACACCGCTACGGGGAAGCCGGAGTATGAGGATGGATTTAAAGATCGGTTTAATATGAGCAGAAAGAGCACGACTGAAGGACATCTGGTCATCTCTAAACTCATCCCATCAGACTCTGCTGTTTATTACTGTGCAGCCAGGATACACAGTGTTAGATATTCACACACACTCTTTACTAAAACTTCAAACACACTGAAGCAGAAATGCATCTGTTTCACACAGCAATGGATTTTTTTTTATCTGATGTTTTATATTACCATCTGGTATTTCATTAGGAAATGGTGAGAATGAGCTCCATTAAATATTATAACAGTATTTAGATACTGTAAAGGCAGACAGTAATCGAATGTGTTGTGGTTGGTAACAGATGAGATTTAATTACCGTTTAATATGTTTTATAAAACTCAGTCCAATTTAACTAATCACTCTATTAAAATGATTATTGTAGTTTTTAGAAAAGTTGATGTGTTAAAGAAAAAGTTAGGGTTTCCATAAACACTGAATTTTGATTATACTGTATCTTAAGGGAAGGCGGCACGGTGGTGTAGTGGTTAGCACTGTGGCCTCGCAGCTCCAGGGTCCAGGTTCTGAAGTTGAGGTCTGTGTGCGTGTGTTTGCATGTTCTCCCTGTGCCTGGTGGGCTTCCTTCAGGTACTCCGGTTTTCACCCACAGTCCAAAGACATGCAGATTTGGTTAACTAGAATTTCCAAATTGCCATGTGATGGATTGCCACCATTTTCAAGGTGTTCCCTGTAGTTTCCCCGAGTCCCCTGCGATAGGCTTCAGGCTTCCCTCAGTAGAGAGTGTTTAATACATTAACTGTATAACCCCATAACTACAATACACTACAGCTAATTACCACCAATCTTATGAATACCTCATATACACCCCAAAACCCCCATACCCACCAGTGATCTCGACAGCCAACTGCTCTCACACCTACAAACTCCCCTCTCATGGAGCCAACAGGTGAACTTCCCTCCTAGTGTAATGGATTGTGTATTAGAAGGTGCTTCTGGGAAACAATCAATTATTCTGAAACAAACATTGAATTAAATAAGATATTTCTGAGCATCACAAGTGGCCAATAGAGGTGTGTTGATTATAATTTCTTCTCTTATCACATATTAAACCCATATCATGAGAAAAAGGTACTTTATTTTAGTCTCCTGGGATAGGCTCCGCCCCCCGGTGACCCTTAAAGAGGATCAAGTGGTATAGACAGTGAGTGAGTGAGTGAGAAATACACAGTGCAAGTTCAGGATTATTTCATATCCATTATATTAATGACATTTATATCCACATTGATGTACACAATTCCATCTGATAAATTCTTTGTACTTTTTAATTTTATTTATCTTTCTTTCTTTTTTATTTATTTATTTATTAATTAATTAATTTATTAATTTATTTATTTATTCGAAAGTTGCTTGAATGTTATCACTTGAGACTTTGCTGTTAACATTTGGGTGGATAGGGGGCGATGTTTTTAATCTCTCTCTCTCTCTCTCTCTCTCTCTGATGTCTCATGATCTCTACAGTAAACAATGTTCCTGAAGTTTACAGGTAATTAAATGCCTCCTCTACATTAATGTAAATGTTTCACTGTTTTTAAACTCTACTATAAAATTTTAATTATTTGGAGATTTAAACATTTTTTATCGTGTTGCTTTTTCAGGACTTTCTAGTTTAAATGTGAAAGCTCATGACATCACCAGACCCCACCCACCTCCAATAAACCAAAGGAACTGTAAATACTCTAAAATGATTAAGAGTGTCTGAGGCAGCTTCAAAAGGATGTATGGAGTTCGTGGACTCTGTGTTTTCTTTATTTTGTTTTTTGGTAAGACAATTTAAAAAGCACATTATTGCAGCACTGAAGAATGTTACGCAGATCCTAAAGTTAACTGGATGAACAAACAACTGATTAAATAATGAGCTCGCAATCTTTTTAAATTATCGCATGTTTCCAAAAGTTAACAGCTGTTTCTTTCTTATCTTTTTTTTTTTTTTTTTGCTTCAACAGGGAGGACCGCTTGTGGAGCTGTACAGATTCAACAGATTCCATCAATATTAATCAACGAATCAGAAAATATTACAATCAGTTGTAGCCACAATGACAATAACTTAGACCGTATGTACTGGTATCAGCAAAACAGCCGTACAGTAATGGCACTGATCGGATATACCATTACAGCTAGGAGTGCTCCAACGTACGAGGACGAATTTAAAGATCGCTTTAAAATGAGCAGAGAGGACACGACTAAAGGAGATCTGACCATTTCTGAACTCCAACAGTCAGATTCTGCTGTTTATTACTGTGCAGCCAGTAGACACAGTGCTGCACACTTACACACCAGCCTTACTAAAACATCACACACATCAGAAGATCATCTGGAGTGGTTTTTCTATTACCATCTGGTGTTCTTTAAGCATGTGGTGCCTGAACACCATTACACATGTTATTGTTATTATCCAAATGAAGCTAATTATGTTATATTATAGACAACAATACAGTGTATTTCTTTATTTATTCCTTCACAAAAATGAGGAATTCTAAACACAAATTTACATGAGAAGGATATAAATGATCCTGTAAAATTTTAATAAAAACCAATAGTTACCCAATATTTGGATAGATATCAGATATTAAATTAAATATACATATTAAATTGAACAAAATAAAAAAAATTAATACTATGATTCTGCTGGAGACCTAACCCCTTTTTGCTTGTAATGATTTTATTGTTTTTAGGAGTTTTGTATGTGGAAGCTGAACCCCGCCCCTCTGTAAAGATATAAAAGCCTCATGAAAGCGTGTTCACTCACTCATTAACCTGAGCCTCATTAGGATGGATGGTTCTTGTAAACTCTGTGTGTTCTTTATTTTGATTGTTGGTAGGATATTTTAAATATGCTGCACTTGTCACACTTTTGTGTTTGATTTGGTATTTTATTGAAGTTTGATAACTGTTTTCTGTTTTCAACAGGGAAAGCGAACAGTCTAACTTTTCAAGAGTCCCCTTCACAGATAGTCAATGAAACAGAAGAAGTGATTTTCCTGTGCAGTCATGATGACAATAGCATGTATAATATGTTGTGGTATCAGCAAAAAAGTAAGACTGTCATGGCTTTAATTGGTTACATTTATGGAGCAACAGGGAGTCCAAACTATGAGGATGGATTTAAAGATCGGTTTAATATGAGCAGACAGAGCATGACTGAAGGACGTCTGGTCGTCTCTAAGCTCCTCCAGTCAGACTCTGCTGTTTATTACTGTGCAGCCAGTATACACAGTGCTGTACACTTACACAAGCACCTCACAAAAACCATAAACACTGCTGCAAACCGTGTCTTACTCACTTCACCCAAAGATTAAGGGAGATAATCAGACTGTGACATGCTCTGGGGACTGGATAAGACATTAAACAGTATATCATGTCCTTCTTCTTTTGCTCGAATTATTATTGTCTGTTTTGGCTTGTAACAAAGGGGTACAAACAAGCATAAGTAAATATTATAGCACCACGATGGTCTGAACAGTTTTTAATAATTACTTAACAAGGCTATGTGAGATACTGTAGCGTAAGCACGGTGGTTGGTTAGTTTATAGTGTAAGCTTCTGTTTCACTTTTCAGTCAATACATCTGTTTCTTTTCTGATTAACAACACTTGAAAGACGTGTGAGCAATTTGTACACAACATACATTAGATGGCCAGCTGTGTGGGAGGCTGGTTATCTGGGTCTGTTCACTCCGTCCCGTTATATAATAAACTTAGAGGATGACTGATGGCTCCTCTGGCGTTTGATGCACAGAGGGATGTACTGTAATGCTGTCCGGTGCTATGATTGGGAGCCATCATCATTTTTCTAGTGAGTCACTGGCAGCAAATTAAACCAAGGAAAAAAACTGTTGTGTTGTTGCACACAAAATCTTTTTCATTGCAAAGGTTGTTGAAGACCAAAATTTATCATAATGAGAAAAATGTAAAATAATACAAAAACTTCATTTTACAGTATCATCAACTTCCTCCTCTGCCAGCTTTCATTTCACTTTAGGAAATGACGATGGATTGATGGCAAATTATGTAATTTAAATATGCAATCAAAGCTTGAGTTTTTTTGTTTTGTTTTGTTTTTTAACTCAAACAGCACCATTATTTATATTAAATGGCATACTTAAATTACCACAAACAAACTGCTGACTGACTGATTTATCCTTTATCCTTATTGTGCCGAACCTGTGGGAGGTGAAGTTTTAGGTGGAGTTTGTGAAAAATCACTAAAATTCACATTGATATAGCACAAATCAGTTTGATATAATATTATAGCATTTGCTCTTTGTGAATCTAAAAAATATGCACAAAAGATCTATAACATTTTTCAGCACTTTGTGCTTGATTTAAGGAAAAACCTTAATTTTTCTTCAAATCTGCCAATATTGAGTTCTCTTATTTTGCTGGAAACCATTCAATTACTTTATAGCAGTTTCCATTTCTCAAGGAATCACACAAATACATAAGATGATTTATTTCTTTTAAATGCTAGATAAATAACACATGCCATATAAAAAAGTAAAAGAAAAAATGAATCACATTCATGTTGGCATGTGATGCAAAATTGCATCTTTGTAACATATGATGAATATTTTTTGTAAAGTTGATGAAAGAATGTTATCACTGGAGAATGTTCTCAATATTCTTTGGGGCAATAGGGAGAAATGTGTTTCATTCAAAAGCAACTAAAAATTGTGTTGTGTTGCTTTAAAGGACCTACTGGTTAAAATGTTGAAGCTCATTACATCACCAGACCCCACCCACCTGTAATGATGTAAAGGAAATGTAAATGAGCTAGAATTAATCAGATTCTCTCAGGCTGTACATCAGAAACATGCATTGGATTTGTGGACTTTGTGTTGTCTTCATTTTGTTTTCCGGTATGACATATAAAGCATATAACCAAAACTGAAGAATGTTATGAAGATACAGAAGTTAATCTTATGAATGAATGAATGAATGAATGAATGAATGAATGTTAGCTGGCATTTACTCCAATCCATTTAAAGTATAGTTTGTTTATCTTATTTAAATGGTAATTTATTTATTTATTTTTTTGCTTCAACAGGGAGGACACGCTGTGTAACATTTCAACAGATTTCATCAATATTAGTCAACGAATCAGAAAACATTACAATTAGTTGTAACCATGATGACAGTAACTTAGATTGTATGTACTGGTATCAGCAGAGCAGCCGTACAGTAATGACTCTGATCGGATATACCTATACAGCTAGAAGTGATCCAAAGTACGAGGCCGAATTTAACACTAGATTTACCAGGCCTGCGCAAATTTGCGTAAATTCCCTGGACCTCACACCTACTAGTACCCCTGCTGAGTTTTTTAACATGCCGTCAGCTCCATTGTTCCC
>JAQMYI010000005.1:465520-477089 GCA_030014275.1 Clariallabes melas | reverse complement strand
ACACACACACACACACACACACACACACACACACACACACACACACACACACACACACACACACACACACAGTGACACCAATTCGCCTACACTGTATGTCGGGAGGAAACCGAAGTACCAGGAGGAAGGCCACCAAGAACATCCACACACACACACACCTGAGGATTGGACTTGACCCCTCAACCCTTGACCCCTAACCACGATGCCACAGTGTCACCCCCTTCAATTCAATTCAATTATATTTGTATAGCGCTTTAACAATGGCAATTGTCACTAAGCGGTTTACAGAACTAAAAATTTTTTTATAGAAATTAGAAAAATGTAATGAGGGATATGAAATGTAAATTTAAATGATCAGTTTGTCCCTGATAAGCAAGCTGAATGGCCAACAGAGGCAAGGAAAAAATCACACACACACACACACACACACACACACACACACACACACACACACACACACACACAAAAGATTAAAATGTGAAAATAAGTGCATCATGAACAAAACATGTAGAAAAATAAAAACACATGCACTACGTGTGAAAGGGCCACAAAAAGATGTGAAACATTCTGCATGTCTAAAATCTATGTTTACGTTTTATTTTGTTATTTACATTAAAGATTATGTGATTTTCTATGAACGAGGCAGCAGCAGCAACAACTACTCACAAACATCATCCCACAGCCGCTGTAAGACCAGACCGATCGCGCTCGACATATTCCTACAATTTCTATAGAAGGCTTATTAAATTATGAGTTTAATGAATCAGACCCAACTGATACTGCACAGTTCTGAAGGTTATGAGAGGCCCCTGTTAGGTTGTACAGAGAAAGGTTTGTTTTTTCAGGCTCTAAAAGCCGAGGGGCCTCAAACGCTGATAGCCATCAGTGCCTTTACGTTGTTGAAGTTTATGTCAGGCCTCGTCTCAGTGTGTCAGCTTTGCCGACTTGAAATTTGGCCCTGGGACGAAACTAACAGTTCTAGGTGAGTACTTTTCTTTAAAAAACGTATAGGATTGTAACTGTGTTCTTCACTGTCCTCTCTATTCTCTTTACTAAAAGCATAATAATAATAATAATAATAATAATAATAATAATAATAATAATAATAATAATAATAGGTTATGGAGGATGACTCTCTATAAAATGTGTTTATTATTATTATTATTATTATTATTATTATTATTATTATTATTATAGCTTCATTCATCAACAATTACACTTTAATGACTTCCTCAATAACATTGTCTCACATAAATCTAAATTGTATATCTAGGATCTTCAACTCAGAGATCATGCTACTGAATCGTGATCCGTTCTGCCAGTGATAATTAAAATCCACGGTTTAAAGTCAGTTAATATATGGTTTGCAAAATCCTGTATACTTATCCTGTTTACAGTCACGTAAGGTTTTCAGTTATAAAGTTCTTCAATGATTTAATTGTAATTTAATTAATAAGTTAGAAAAACTCAAATAATGCTCAGGAATGTAAGTTTGGTTTCTGTCATGAGATAAATCAACATGTACAAGTTACGCAAAGTTGGAATTTGGACCAGGGACCAAATTAACCGTCCTGGGTAAGTTAACCACCGCATTATTATTACAACATTTAATTTTATACCCAATACACTTTTATTAATTGACTAGATGATAAAATCTGATATAACTCATTTTAAAAGCCAAAAGAGTTAACACAACACTTGCCCTGTATTGTAGTTCTCCCTGTGCAAAAAAAACAGGTGGTAATTAGTTCTATCCTATCTGGCTAAAGAGTCGTGCTAATTAGAATCAGCCGCTTTAGTTAATGGATGGAACAAATACGTGGCAGGACTTTTACTTCCAGAAGTTCCGGGCGTCACCTAAAAACACCTCAAACTTGGGAATTCTAAAGTAACTTGTTATTTCTGTGAAGTGAACAGTGAATTCCACGGCAAATGTCTTCAGGAGGTGATCAACTGGTCACAGATCGAGTGATGGACACCAAAATTCTGCAGACGTCTTTCTGACTCTATAGGTGTAGCCGGATCCAACCGGTTCTGAAGAATAAATGACTTCATACTAAATGTTGATTTTTGCATACCGATTTCACTGCATAAAGTAACTTATTCTTACTACTGTATCTTAATTTGTCCATATTTTTTTTTTAAATTGAGAATGTCATCAAACCAAAGACGTTCACTTTTGGCAACAAACACTGTTGGCCACCACTGTTATGGATTTCAAGTAGTTTCTTTTAGATAATTATCGCTAAGATTTTTTTGCTAGATAAGATTTAGGAAGATGCCCTGCGATGGATTGGCACCCTGTCCAGGGTGTACCCTACCTAGTGCCCTAAGTCTGGGATAGGCTCCAGGTCCCCGCGACCTGAGTCCCCTGAATACAGGATAAAGTGGTAGAAGATGAGAGAGTGAGTGGGAAGAGGTTTAATGTAGGACTGAGTTCTGAACCTGTTCATATAGTTTAAATTTATCTTTTTATTTTCTTACAGAACTCCACACAAATATGATTATAACAGAATTTGGTAACACTTACTAACTTGGTAGTTAAATGCTGCTTTAAGCTTAAAGGCCACAAATGAGCAATACATTAATACTGAACTTATAGATTTATGTATATGACTGATGTGTATAATAAACATATACGACTAATGACTATGATAACTCAACACACACACCAATCCTTCCCCTTATAGGAAAAACTAACCCTTTACATTAACAGCTGAGTCAGACTCTATATAAATATTCATTAGTAAAGGCAATATCTCGGTAACTAGTGCAGCATATACAACTAGTAGTGCATACTGTATGCAGCATTAATAACAAATATGTACGTTCTCTCTTTGTACATAAAGTTCAGTTACTTGAAACTATTTGCAATTTGAAGTCAACACAACCAACAAACTGATCTGATGTCAAGAATCTCGAATTTAGCCTACTGTATATGTTTAACCTTATAGGCCTTAATTTGCATTATTATTTCCAAACAAATGTGTCTATAAATACAATCAAAAACTGAATTAGAACAAGCTTTATTGCCAAGTACGTTTGAACATAAAAGGTATTGTTTTGGTAAAAGAAGCTTTAGAGAAAACACACACAACACACAACATGAAAAAAAAAAAAAAAAAAAAGTCAAGAGTCATAATACTAATTACGTTTGCCCAATAATAAATAAAAAGCATTTTATGTTTTAAATAAAGATTTGAAGATCTGTTCAGGACACATCTGGGCATCAAGAAACATCTGTCAGTCATGTGTTCTATTATCATCTCATATTCCACTATTTATGATCTGAAATGCAAAATTAATCATCCTTGCTGTTTTTAGAGGAACTTCTTAATGAATCAGAGACTGTGAATGTAAACACTTCATTATTTCCTAATCCATTATGGACTAATGCATGGATTTATTCATTAATTTGGACAAATAACTTATAAAATAAAATAAAATGCCAGGATATCAATGAAAACCAATTTCAAATCAAAGTCAATTAACACTCCATGATGTTTTATGAATATTTATGAGACATCACACTTGATATAGTTATTAATAAATGATCTCGGATTTACGGTGAAATTAATTGTTTTTCTGTCACTGATTAATTTCCTGACTGCCTCTCCAAAAAATCTTTTCCTTTCCCCTCAGATCCCAACGTGACCATCACCAGCCCGGCAATAAACTTAATGCCACCTTCTCGAAAAGAGGTCTGCCACACAAAGATAAACGGGGACAAGGTAACTCTGGTGTGTTTAGCCGAAGATTTCTATCCTGATCACATTAGTATAAATTGGAACGTGAATGGGAAAGAGAGGAATTCTAGTGTCGCGACTGACCATGTGGCCCAACAAGATCCAGACACGAGGCTTTACAGCATGTCCAGCAGACTGAGGGTCAATCTAACCGAGTGGACCAACATCAAAAACAAATTCACATGCATCATTAAGTTTTATGATGGAAACGAGAAGAAGATTCAAAAAACCATCACGTTTATACCAGGTACAAGCACGTGTTTAACACTCAGTGCATCGCATGCAACAAAACCTTTTATAAATACAACTTTGTTTGTTTTTTGCTGCTTCTTTACTGACAATTGACTACATTAAGTTTTAAATTAAACTGTTTAAAATAGTATCAGCTTTTTGCAAATTATCAAATATACAAATTATGATTAAATGGGTAACAGGGTTGTACTGTCAAAGACAGAGAGGAGAACATACTTTATCTTTCTCTGATCTTCAGAAAATTAGATTTTTTCCCCTAAACTTTAGATACTTTTAATACATTGAAATTACTTGCCTTTACTTTATTTACATACGTACATATGTTTTACGTACATTTATACATGTAATACAGTAAACTTGTCGAGGTTCAGTTGTGTTGGCGCAATAATATCTTGTCTGGGGGGAAATGAAATCCAGTTTTACCCTAAGGCATGAAGTTAAGGACATATGTTTCTGGTTCTTTAAGTGTACTTGGTCTGTTGTGAGATGTACTAATTAATGTTGTATTTTTTTTGTTTTTCAGACAAAATACCAGGTGAGTTAAAATGGATAAATTATAAATGCACAATAAAGAGAACAAGCTGATTATAAATGTTTTTGTTGCTAATAAAATGATATTTGCCTGTTTGTGATTTTAGTGAGGACGTTTGTCACTGTACGATTTGGCTACTTGATGTTTCTTGGCAAAAGTTTGCTGTATGCTGCGTTTATAAGCCTCGTGGTGTGGAGATGCAGGGTACAACAACACAAAGGCACAAACACAAGGAAATCTGTATATTCATTTATTATAAACATATTAAACCTACAGTATGTATATACAGTACATGTACATACAGATTTAATATACATGTAATATTGCCAGCACACACAACTTTCCATTCAGCTGTATTTTAACTAAAGTTATTTATCCTACATACTGTATACTGTATGTTGACTGCAGTGTTTTTTCACCAATGATTTAATTAACACTTAGTTAACATAGTTATGTTTAATTGTAGTATTAATATTTATAGGAAATCCACAAATTACTAATTGAAGTAGCATAATATAATATTAACCTTAAAAGAAATACAACATTTGTATCAAATTGTTTAGTTGTCTCTGTTTGGATTATGGTATTGATTTTTAAATGCATCTTGTCCCTGCAGGCTACAAAAGACAAGACACTGATGACAGAAGATGGAGACGTTATGATGAGCTAAATATTATTTAACAATTCTGCTGATAAACAAAACCCTCACGGATTACAGCAGTATTATCCAACACGCCGGGCTGTGGTCTACTGGGTGTACAGTATATGATTCAAATTCCATTTTGCAGCTTTAATAGATGTGAATTTAGTGCGTTTGTGGTGTTTTTATAGCTGAAGACAAAAATGATGTGCATGTGTATTTGCTCTACATAAAGTTCCTCTACGTGGCTGTACGACTGTAATATGTAAACTTTCTGCTGTGTATCTTAAGATTTTACCTTTACTCATTTAATTGATTTACAATCAATTTACAATTTATTTACAATAAACCAAGACCTTCAGCATTAATGCACCAAGTAAACATTAACAAACTAACAAATGTTTTCATTCATTTACTGATGAACCAAATAAGCCAAGTATTTAACACCTAAATTAGCTAATGTTTAAGCACGGATCAGCCATGACATTACAGTGCAGAACATTATGCCCGGTACTGTGTAGGTCCCCCTTGTGCCACCTGGACACCTCTGGGGGTGTGCTGTGGTGTATAGCACCAGGATATTGGCAGCAGATCATTTGGGTCTGGTGTGTAGCTGGTGCCTTTCTCTTGAGGTCAGCATTGACTTGGGATCGGACCAGACAGACATGTGCGAGTTTTTGGTGCCCCTGACCCTGTCACCAGTCTATGGGTATAATTGATAGTGTTAATGTTATGGCTGATAAGTGTACATTCAATGTAAATTCATATTGTAAGACAATACAGCACATTGTATATAATATTAAATCATCAGTGTGGAATACAAACACCTTACTTCATATGTTGGAATTAATATTTAGCTTAAAAGTTAGGAGCTGTACTGTAAGCCCCAGTATTCCAGAATTTACATTTTATAATTAGTCTCCATTTAGGAAGTGTAATATCATTTTTTGTCCATTTATATTGCTGTATTATCAATCATTGATATTAAACATGTATTACTGCTGGTGTATTTAGTTAATATTCAACAAATTTTAATATTTAACAAATTATTAATCCATATGTTTACTTCTATAACCATTTCAGTTTATTGATATCAGCTCATGCAGTGAGTAACATTAGTAAAGGGAACCTTAATGTAAATAGTTACAAAAATATTTCCTGTAATAAAGCAAAATGGAGCGAACCACTTTGTTTCTCGTGCATTTTAATGAACCATATACTGTAAATGAACTTTTTAATCAAAATAAAAATATTCACATCACAATGACTTCTCAGAAACAGCATTTCTACTAAACCTGGTGTAACTACAGCGGAAAGTCTCCAGATTTGCATGTGTAGGTTTGTTCCATGGCTCATATCTGAATTTTCCAGTTCAAAATAAAGATTATTGAAGCGTTAGGATTGTTTTTTTAGATGAACAGTATGTTGAGTGACTAATGGAAATGTAGTTCATATGTAAATTAGATGTTTAATTCCAGCAGGTTACAAAAGAAAAGACACAGATGACAGAAGATGGAGACATTATGATGAGCTAAATAATATTTAGCAATTCTGCTGATAAACAAAGCACATATTGTTCAATACCAACGAAATAAATCACCACTGAAGACAGAACAATATGTTTGTACATGCATTGTTATTTTTATTCACTTATCGAAAAGTTATCAACCCCTACGCAGGGTTTCTGTGTTAAAGTGTGTGAGTGAGGGCTGAGGGCAGGATGTGGTAGCTGCTTGCCGAGAGCGATGTGAAGATGGAGGGGCAGACAGATGAGAGGATGTGGTGAGAGCGTCTCAGAATGAAGCTTTTGTTCCACCAGCTTCTTCACCACAGAGCTGCTTTACGCGAACACCTGCTGCTGCAAACGAAGCCTCAGCGCTCGCGGGCCTCTGCAAAGGAGTGCGGAAACTGGTGCAGAGCATTCTCATCCTGTGAACTGTGCATACAGCGTGTCGAGTTCGCTCACTGCTTGTATCACACGTGTCATCACAAGAGATGTTTGGTCTACATAGATTGAAACACAAGACAAACCATTTTGTTGTGCAATAGAAATAATAAAATTACGATTGCTTTGATATTTAAATGAAGTTTGCACCACTAGATGGGCGGAGTTTTTTAATGGTCTGTGATTTTTAAGCCAAAACATGCCACATACGGTATACAGTAGTCGGATAAAAATAATAAATGCATATTTAAATGTTCAACTAGTCTGATTTTTTACTCTGAGCAAAGTGAGCAGATGAACAAACATAGCTGTGGCACAATAAATCAAGGTCATGTGACCTCAGACAGCAGTCCTAGCCGTAATGAGCAGTTGTGGTTTTTGTACGGCTCTGTAATGACGCTGGAATACTGTGGGTTCTGGCTGCACAATACCACACTGCAGAGTCGATCTCACTCACGCCTTCAGACTCCAGAATGATTTGGAGCCGATCAGGTCTGTGAGATTTAAACTGACTCTTGTTTACTGCAGTCACTGAACCAGCACTTATAGAGTAGAACATTAGTGTGAAGCCGTCTGCAGGAGTCCAGCGGTACCAGTAAAGATATGGATCATTAGTACCAGTTATGGAGCAGGAGACATTTAATGACGATCCTTTTGAAAGAACCAGCTCGTCTGGGTCCTGATGGACCCGAATACCTTCTAAACCTGTAGTGATGAAAATGAATTAGTGTTGTAACGGGTCTCAATAATGCTGAATTAATTGTAGTGTTAGCTTACATGTAGCCAGAAGGCAGTGTATTGTCAGAATAAAGAGCGTTAAATGTAAATTTATCATGTTAAATAGCAGAAAATACAGTATCAGTTCTAACAACTAGGACTCGATGCTGAAACAGGCAGCAGTGGGATGGAACCCTGAGCGAATTCACTCTGCGTCACGGGTAGAGAATTACACATGCTGTTGTTGATCTCTGATTATCCAGTTCCTAGAAATGTCACGTAGAAACTGAGTCCATGTTTGAGTTCGTCACTCAGAGGGACTACGCAGATCATTTCTACAGAATGAAATTAATCATGATGCTTCTTGTGTATTTTTTTTAATCAGACATCATATTTGCAAATTGACTTTTATTTTAATAAATGTGGTAAATGCAAAAGTTTAGCTAGGTGGTTATATAAGTTGACTATTTAATTTTTAGAAATCGGAATGATTTCCTGAGATTCATTGGGTTTTTCTTTAATTACGCTGTAGTGCTATAAATACTGAAAGTGATATTATCTACAGTTTTCTTGTTTGTATAAGTGAGTTATAGTGGATGGATGGCACTCAACATAATACAGTAGGTTTGTTAGCAGAAACATTCTTAATTATAAATATCAGTGTGAACAAAACCAATATAAATGAACTTGAAGAATAATTGGATGTAAAAATGATATTTAAAGCTAAAAATCATACACTTAAAATTGTACAGACTTACAGTCATTTCCAAAAGCTTGTTGAAGTTGTCAGTTAAATTAGCATAAAAAACAGCTCTCATTTATTTAATTTTAATTAAATTATTTTTTTTTTAATAAAAATGATGTGTTTGCTTGTTTTTATTTAAATCTTTAAGCCCTCCTACATCTCGAATGTTGTAGACAGTATAGAATGTACACAAGGCTGATTATTTTAGAAGACGTTCACTCTAATGAGGTGATGTTGTGGTTTTAGTACAGCTCTGTGACGACACTAGGATGCTGTGGAGACCAGCTGTACAGTACCACACTGTAGACTCCAGAACAATATTAAACCAATCAGGTCTAATAAAACTGGCTCCCACTGGCTGGAGTCACTAAACCAGTACTTAAAGAGGTAAAGACCAGTGTGAACCCTGCTGTCTCGTTCCAGTGATCCCAGTAAAGGTAGCACCAGTTATAGAGCTGGAGATCTTCAGTGAGGATCCAGGGAAAGAGCCAGAGTCTCTGGTTTCTGCGTGTTACTGTACCTGCACATTTGCAAAGTTGAAACTTTGTTGTTTCAATAATTTTAAAAGTTGCTTTTTAACTTGTTCTAAGAAATGCAACATTACATGCTTACATGAAGTCAGTAGCCATTGTACGGTCAAACAACTCATGTTATGTAATGATCCATAGTCAATTGTTTAGGTGATGAGACGGAGTGTTACTGCCTGTGGGGTAAAACCCTGTGTTTAATGTGAGTTTCATTAAGAACTGCATAAATAATTAATTCTCAGACTTTCTGGAAACCCTTTTAGGATAGTTTTCCTAAAAATTAGAATATTTAAACGACTATGTACTGTACATGCAAGATTTATTTTTTCATTTTTTTTTCTTTTTGAGTGAGTGAGAAAGGGGAGTGTGTCTACAGGGCTAAACACGATGGCACCAATGACTTGTTCTTTGCATCCTTTTTTTTAAGAATAGTTCATTTTATATAAGTCTGATTCAAAACATGACTCTAAATGTGAGCTGTGAGTAAATAAACTTCATGTCTGTTATAAAATTCAGTTTTATTGTTTGCTTCCTGTTCCATCACTCACCCTAAAACCATCAACCTATGCTTATAGATTTCTTACTGTTTAAGCAAACATGTTAGTAGGTCATAGGGAACTTACTCATAGGTAATCACTACACCGCAACCCAATACAACAATGGAAACACAGGCTGGAGCGAATAATCACGCTAAGTTTTATGGCTTTATATTAGCTAGCTATCTGTCTCACTTTAGTTTGCAACCATTCATTCAACAACCTTCTCATATTGTGAAATAGTAAACATTCATTGTTAACAGTTGGACTTAAAGGGTAAAGAGAAAGACCTTAACCCTTTTTTAGTCTGGTTCGCGATAATTCAACAGGTTATGCTATAAATAATGTACGATTGTTAAATCATTGCTCCATCTGCTCCTTTAAAGCTCGCTGCACATCCCTGCCTCTTTAGGACACAGAATCATAGATCGTTCAGAGCAACGCCTTGCACTATTATTCAATGAAACTAAAACTATAATACTGCTGGATCTTTGTTGGGTGACAATCCAAAGCATTTTCAGATTCACATAAATATGGTTTATTTACCAAAGAATAAAACTTTAGCAATGAGCAGATAATTGTAATAAAAGCCATTGAAGCCTTAAAGAGTCATTTCAATACATTGTTGCATTTCAAATAAAAATTTTATTCATCACATACAGTCAGTCTTACACAGTATGATATGCAGTGAAATACTTATACGACCGCCTGTGACCTTAAAAATTGTCATGATTTGGGTGTTATGGCGGATGTCGCCGTGAGCAGAAAGAGCAGGCATAAATGCAGAGGGGTGTTGTAAGCAAAGAGTCTTTTAATAAGATCAATAAATTATAAATAAAGACAAAAGACAAACAAAGGAACAAACAACAAACAATACTCAAAAGCATATTAAACACGGGCTCTATGGCAAGACACAGGCTCAGGGACACATACAGGCTCTCATACCTGTTACACTAAACATAAGCCCTATGGCGAAATACGGGCTTAAGGACACATACAAACACTAAGTAGGGAGCTGACACGGGACCAGACAGGACCAGAGACACGGAGAACCCAGAGACGGAACTAAAGACGAGACACAAAGAGACTAGGGAGACCAGAGACATGAAGAGAGACAAAGGGACTATGGCTAGAGGCATAGCAATCAGCTAGGCATGGCAGTTAGCTAAACATAGTTAGCTAAACATGCTCATAGCTAAACACTCAGGGAAATAACAGGAGGACACAAACAACAATACTCACAAACATTAAACACACACCACACTTCACATGACCGAGTCAGCTCCACAAACATTGACACACACTGAACATCTAGAAATTGTCAACACTAGAGCCAAACAAAACTTAAATCAAAATACAAACTGAACCAAACAAAACACCCACATAAATGACAGCAGTACAAACAAACAATGCTCGACCCAGTTTCCCAGACTAAACAGCAATTTATAGATGATTTGATGAGTTACCTCAGTTCAGGTGTGCACCCGCATCACCTGACCGAGGTGCCTTCTGGGAAACTGAGCCTGCAAACAAAAACTACAAAAAACAAAACAGTGACCTCTAGTGGTGATCCCTTACAAAAATTTTAAAACAATTAACAAGAAATAAATAGCTTAAACTATAAGAAAATAGAACAAAATATAAACATTTAGTATATAAAAATATATAAGAAATATAAAAACCTATCTGTACACCGAGTGTGAACACAGAGGTATTTGAAGCTGGGCTCCACTGGGCTCTCGTTGAAGACGGGGGTCTGCTAGTTCCTCTCCTGCTTAGTGCTGAAGTCCACTATCAGCACATTTGTATTGCAGGGCTGATAGTGGAAAAAATTCCTGAGCCTGAACTTTTGTTCCTTGCCCCCGAGGTGAGTAGGGGTGGGGGTACTATGTATGCGACGCACTTTTAACACATAACTTGTTGGCCCCT